>PVIU01014852.1:0-50373 GCA_004026605.1 Ondatra zibethicus | reverse complement strand
AGAGTCTGGTTTGATCATATGCTCATTCAGTCCCAGTCCAGCTGGATTGGTGCGCTCCCATTAGTTCAGGCACACTGTCTCAGTAGGTGGACCAGCCCCTCACGGTCCTAACTTCCTAACTCATCTTCTCCCACCTTCTGCTCTTCACCTGCACCTTGGGGGCTCAATCCATTGCTCTGATGTGAATGTGGGTCTCTGTGTCTATCTCCATCCATCGGATGAAATTTCTATAATGGTAATCAAGATAATCATCAATGTGACTATGGTACAAGGCTAGTTCTGGCACCCTCTCCTCTGCTGCCTGAATACCTAGCTGGGGACATGCCCATGGACACCTGGAATCCCCAGGGCCAAGTATCTTGCCAACCCAAAATGATTCTCTTAATGTAGATATCTTATTCCCTTCTCCAATGTCCACCTTTCTTCCATCTTCACTCTCCCACTCCCCCAAGCTCTCCCCAGTCTTTTTTTTAGTTATATCATCAAAATGTTTAACCTAACTTCTCAACATGTAATCTCATGATTATAAGGGAATAGTAGACATTGACTTTATTTACATATATTAGATGGGGAAAATGAAATTCCCTTTTTAATATGATTGGAGTTGGATTTGTTATACTATGGCACTTAATTGAAATGAATACTCAATAAACATCACTCTTCCTTTGGAGCTTCTAAAATAAAACTAGATATGACGGATCAATTAAAATGAGGCAGTTATAATTTATCTAAGTGCCCTTAGGTAAGCAAACAATTTATGTAGGGGAAACAAAAAGACTTGCTTTTATATATTTATAGTACACATAAATATATTTTATACATTTTTGTGTCTTTAGTTAATAATCCGTTTTGTATCTAGAATTGAAATCAGCACTTGATTTTTCCCTCCCAACACATGCAAAGAGCATTTTGACATACAGGAGCAGGGCAAAGTGAGACATATTGTCATATTTAACTGAATTATTCCTGGCATGCCATGAACAATTACAGAATTAATAACCACCCAACCAAATGGTGTTATGTTGAAATAAATTGACCGACAAGGTTTCTCAGCCAGGAAATGAAACTCAGATAGATCATCAATAACAATCACTGTGATGAAGATATTTGTGAGAATTCTACTCTTTTACATTTCAAAACATGGCTGTGGTATCTGTGTCTAATAATTGGAAGAATGTATTTTAAAATGCAATTAGAATATTTTCCCTGATAAAAGTCATAACATTTGATAGTCACTACTATGCCATACAATCTATATTTATTTAAATATATGTCATCTTTTCTACATGAAAAGGTAAAAGAGAAGGGAACAAAGAAAAACATTCAATATTGTAGATCTTATGAAATATGTATTGCAATATATACATCTGAATTAAAACAATATTTGCTGGGGCTGGAGAATTGATTGACTCAGTAGTTAAGAGTATTTGCTTCTCTTCCACAGGACCTGAGTTTGATTCCAGGCACACATAGCAGGTGAGGCACAATACACATTATCTCCAGTTCCAGGGAATTCTGATGTCCCTTTCTGGTCTTCATAAGCATCTACATACAAATGAAACACACACACACACATGAATATATAAAGAAATATTTTAACCATTTATATAAGTATATATATATATATGTTTATTAGAAATTAAGAAATATGTACAGTGTATAGGCTAGAGAAACTAGGAATTATGAGTTTAAGATTTTCTGAGAATAAAATATTTGTTAGCAACAAATAGACTTAATTTTTATTTTATTTATTTAATTATAATATAGTTGCATCATTTCACTCCTTCCCTTACCTCCCTCCAACTCCTTCCCTGTCTTTCCCACTTACTTCTTCTCAAATTTATGGCTTAGTTTTCCTTCATTATTATTGTTGCCCACAGACACACACATACACATACACAAATATCTATGGATATAACCTGCTGAGTCCAATCCATGTTACTTATAATGTGTATTATTTCATGACTGACTACTTCATATGAGACGGCAAATGAGGAAGACTAATTGTTCCTCTCTCAGCAGCTGCTAGTTGCTTATAGTTTTTTGTCTAGGAGCGAAAACCATTGAGATTTTCCCCTTCCACATTAGTGTGTCTATTGGTCTTGTCTTGTGGAAGTCCTGTTTAAACAGCCATATTGTTGTGCTATCCTGAGTGTAGCTTCCCTGTCAACTCTAAGAGATAAAATCTCTCAGAAGATTTCCTAGTACTCTGGCACTTAAATTATTTCCACATCTCTACCATATTTTCCCCAGAGCCTTAGGTGCAAGGGTTGTATTGTAGATGTATCTATAAGCATTGGGCACTCCATGAATTAAAAGTATTTTCAAAAAGAACAATACTGGCTTAAAAAGAAATATTTGATATTTAATGAAGTAATATGCCATCTCATGAAATTATAGAGCCTTTCTTACGAATACATTTGTTAACATGCTTTGACTTACTATAACACAAAGATTAGGCACAGGACTAGTGTTTATATTAGTTTTCAAAGAAAGTCATTTTAGGACAGAAGAGGGGATGAAAATGTTTGAGAAGGCAAAAATGTGTATGGAAAAATTTAAAAATAATATTGAAATTGACATCATGAAGATATGATGACTAAAATTATATTTGGCTATATTTAGAAGTTAACTTGCAAATTAATTTGAACTCTCCCTAGGTCTTCATTTCAAATCATCTTTTAAGACAATGAAAAATATTTCCTTTCCACCCTTTCCTCTCATGGGTAAACATACACTATACATTAGCTTAGCTCTGTCCCACATTCTTGCTTTTGTGCTCAGTCCATATGCTTTCTCATCTTTATCCCTCACAATTCAATAACCACTTGAATTCCTTAATTGTCTTCATAAAACCCACCTTCCTCTTCTGAAGTTTTCAAAACTCCTTAAAGGGCCTCCATGTATTCACCTTATTCCAAAAATAAGTGGAAAGTGATGCCAATGAAACTTAGTTCTTCTGTTAAAAGTTCTTCTTAGAGTGGAAAGCAGGTTCTTCAAAATGCAGAAGAACCTCAGGCCCTGGCTGGTGCAGGACAATTGTGTATTGTGTCAATTAAGTTTTAAATAAACGCTGATTGGCCAGTAGCCAGGCAGGAAGCATAGGCAGGACAACCAGACAGGAAGTAGAGGCAGGACAATGAGAACAGGAGTATTCTGGGAAGAAGGAAGCTCTTTCCCCAGTCCTGTCCAGACACCGAAGAAGGAAGATGTGACCTGCCCCACTGAAAAAGGTACTGAGCCATGTGGCTAACATATACTAGAATAATGGGTTAATATAAATTATAAGAGTTAATAAGAAGCCTGAGCTAATGGGCCAATCAGTTTATAACTTATGGAGATCTCAGTGTGATTTCCTTTGGGGCTGAATGGCTGTGGGACCTGGTGGGAGGACAGAAACCCCCAACAAGCAGCCCTTCCTGTTATACCTGGCTTTTGTCTATCTCTTCATGATCAGTTCTTTCCAATTTTTTTTCTTGCTCAGAGGTTCTAGTCCACCTGGCCCATCAAAAGCTTCCTGAAATGCATCAAGCTCTCCTATAAGTCTCTTGCTTTGTACATACTTTATTACTGGTCCATGGAGCATCAACCTTCCCCTCTCTCTACACAGTGCTGCCCTAACTCCTTCTGATACTGTAATCTAGGTTCAATCTGTGATACTTTCCTCCTTACTAAAGTAGAGTAGTTTTCAAAATTGAGTAGCCAGCAATTGTCAGTCATGCCAAATAGATTGTGAATTCTCTCTTTAGGTATCTTTCACCATAATCAGCCTCTAAAGTACTGATGTGTACTCAGGAAACTTACTTAAAGTAATGTGACTATAGGATCAACAATTGTTGATGAAGTAATGGAGAGTGAACCAGGCAGGGCAAACAGGGAAAGAAGCTGGGCTGTGGATCGATCCAATTACAATAAAATCCCCAACATTTTTATGGGCAGCACTGGAGTTTAGATGGCCTTTCACAGATCTCCAGGTTAGGATAAGACAAATGCATTTCCATACCCTTGAAAAGTGAGCATGACCTTGGCCAGATGTCTTCCTGAAGCTATGTGCCAATCCAGAGAGCAATCAGCTAAGAGCTGTCAGCACTGAATGCCAAGAGCAACGGCAGTAATGTTGTCTTCAGTCTTGGAATATGGGACACAGGCAGAGCATCAAGGAACCCACTGCAGCTCTCTTAGACAGAACCTTTTCCTCGCTCATCTGTGCCCTGCACTATCAAAGTCTCTGAGCTATGTGAGGCATTCAAAAACCAATGCTTATTAAGTGAATGCAGAGTATGATTTTTAGTCAAATTCATCTTTCTGAAAGCAATCTGTGCTGCAGATACCTTATGTTCAATAGGAAAATAAGGACCAAAGAGAAAACAAAGTGCAGAATAAATAGCTTTTAATCTAAACTGCAATCCTTTGGCTTCTTAGAAGGCTCATAATGATCCTCTGTCTTTAATCTATCCAACAGAATGAAAAGTTAAAAAAAAAAAAAACACAGCAGCCAGGGCTAAACTACAGAAGAAAAGGCTTTGTATTAGAAGGCCATTTATAAAGGTTTTCATTTGGAGAAAATGTAAGGCTGCAGCATTGCCGGCATTTGAATCCCAGCATTCTCTTCTTATTTACATTTGCTAAAGCAAGAAAATATGGTGGTCAAGTTTGGGCTCCGATGGTCATACAAAGGGCTTTCAAAATGACAGAGAGAAATATCAAATATGAAATACCATTGTTAAAACTATAGACCACATATTCATCCTTAGATTCTCCCTGAGGAATCTAGGAATAAAAGTCACAAACTAGACCTAGACTGACTAATATGGAACAGAAATACATAATAAAAAAAAGTTAAAAAAAGAAAAGACAAGGGCTGATGAGGACATTGGGAGTGGATTGGGGAAAAGAGGGTAAGGTTTTAAATGGGGTGGGACCTAAGAGATCAAGGAGTAAAATAATTCAAACCAAATAAGGTAAAAATTGCAGAATGTATCTAGTTGTAAGGTGAAGACAATTAAGTTAGATCCAGCACTCACTGAGACCGGAGAGCTGTATCCTTTTGAATGGAAGTGAATAAGAACGGAGAGCTCAGTTCTGCTTAAGTCTTAGAAGAAGGCACGTAAATGAGCTTTGGACCAAGGAATTATGCAGGAGAGAAATAGAGAAACTGCTCTCCTTCCCGTGTCTCTCCTCAGCAAATGAAAGAGAATATGAAGCGAGCAGATCTGCCTCATAGAAGATTCCAGAGAGAGCACATGGAATTGTTAGGGAAAGTCTAAAATCCTCAGTCTTATTACTAAAAATTGTGTTAGAATCACACAACAATGCATTATTTTGAAATGTGTACACCTATTCCAACTCTTCGGCGGAATGTGACTTTTGCTTTCGTTTCTGTGTGACTTCATTCAGAGACCCAGAGGTGAACCCAGACTGCCGCGTCACTGAGCAGAGCTACAAAGTGTGAACGAACATGCACTTGAAGTTTCCACCAGCTACCTCTCTTCACCAAACACCTACATCTGTCATTGCAGCTTTGCTCTCAGTTTCAGATAATCCTAATCATATTACTTATAACAAAATATGTAACTCTCCCACTGTTTACTTCTACGAGTTGGTTTCTCAAGATTAAAGGTCATTTCTATGGCAGCATATAAAGTGTGTGTGTGTGTGTGTGTGTGTGTGTGTTTATGTTCAAGTAAGAGCATGAAGATTTCAAAGATCGACCTGAGATGCTGTTCCTCAGGCACCATTTGGCTTGTTTTGAAACAGGATCTCTGACCGGACTGGAGCTCGTAGATGAGTTTGAACTGGTTGGTCAGCCAGCTCCAGCAAAGCACCTGCCTCTGCCTCCCCAGCCCTGGGCATGCTGCCGTCCCATTTGGTTGAGGCAGGTTGAGCTCAGGTTCCATGCTTGTGGAGCAAGCACATCACTGTGTGAGCCGTCTACCCAACCTGGATCATGTATGAAATAGTAAACAATATTACTATCTTCATTATCTTTTTATCTCTTTCTCACTCAAAACTAAAGAAGTTTTTGAGATCTAGGATCCTAACCTCGTTTTCCACATAGTGATGTGGTTTTTATTGTGTGGTCGGTATAACTCAGTGGCTTTTATAAGAGCACTCAAGTCTTGCTGCTGCAGGACATTGGTGTTCTTAAACCTGCTCCTAAAATTCTAAATGAGTAACTTTAGGATGTGTTCTGTAGAATGGATTGTTTTAGTTCTTCTTTTCTGTCCAAACAGTTTTCAAAGGCCCTTCCGGCTTTGCACAGGTAATCCATTATGTGAACTTGTAAAAAAAATAGCACACAGGTTCTTAGCTAATGGATGTTCCCCATGGAGACAAAACTGGGGCCACTCAGGGATGCCTCTATGTACACAAAATGCAGACAGAGAGGCTGCAGATTATGAAAGCAGAGCAATGGCACCAAGAGCAGTGGTGGCTGTGGAAGAATCCAGCACCCAGAATGCCAGAAGTGGTATCAATTTCCCCTTGTGCCCATTGCCATAACCCGGCCCTGACCTTTTCCCACTTATTCTCATCCCTCAAATCTTTTTCCCATCCTTGTGTCATTTGTAGAGAATTTACTAGTTAAGGAAACCTGGTGCTCATTCCTCCTCAGATCTGCATCAGAACAATCATTGTGTGATTCCACCAAGGCTGACTGAGGTACTCAGTTTGAACCTGTTCCTTTAAAGTGAGCTACAGAACTGTTATCTTGAAGCAGCTCAGCATAAAATTACCAGCCATTTGAAAATGTTTTTCCCCCTCCTAAGGTCTATATTACCAATCATTAAAGAATCTAAAAGACTTTTGACTTTGCCCTTTAAATCTAAATAGACATCATTTTCTTTAACATTTATGCACCTTTGCAGGTGGCAGAGTAATCACGCTATGATGGTCTTTGTTGAGGCTCATAGGCATCATCATATCTAGGGAAGACAAATAGCTGTTTCCCTCATTTGGAAGCTTTCATGGAGACTTGTGTTACCACGAAAGCAACGCCTCAGAGAGGAGGTCGTCAGGCCAGCTTTTCATAAGGGGTCTAAAGTACATGGTATCTCCAAAAGTATTTCACTTGTTTTGGCATTAGTTTTAGTTTAGAAATATTGATTTTTGTTTGAGAATATTTTAAAGTAAGAAACAAGAGCTAGTATGGTGGTGCTGTAGGTAAAGGCACTTTCTGGTAAGCCTGGTGACCTGAGGCCAATTCCCAGGAGGTACAAGGAGAGAACTGACACCTCCCATTCTTCACTCCAATGGCAGGGCATTCATGTTTCCTCCTCCCTGCATATAACTGAATAAGTTAGAAAGGGTAGAGACAACCTGGGGAAGACTTTTTCTCTAGCGCTCACCATTCCTTAGTTGCCTGAGACTTTCGTCGTCCATGTTACCATGTCTATTGGTCATCATCCTTTCTCAGGGCTTGTATGGGCAGTCATATTTTTGAGGTTTCATGGGTACAGTATCGTTGGCATTCTAATAGATGCAGTCTAGTGGCAAACTTCCTTTCTTCTGGCTTCTACAATTTTTCTGCCCCCATTTTCACTATGATCTCTGAGCCTTAGGTGCTGGGGTTGTGCTGTATATTTATTAGCTAGGACAGGGTACACAGGGCCACTTGGTCACTTGTTCTCTACATTTTTCCCAATAGGTTAGACAATACAAAGTGTTCAGTCCTAAAGTCATACACATACTAGTAAGATTATAATAATATTCTAAGTACTGAGCAGATTGTATTTATATATTTGGTCATATATAAGTGTATATGTAAATAAACCACATACACACATGACCCCCCCACACACACACACATAATGAAAGAAATAGAAGCCATAAATTTGAGAGAAAGCAATGAAGGATAAATGGGGTAGGGGGAACACCATGTCATTATATTTTATTTCAAACAAGTTTTAAATTAATAAAAATTAAAAATTATAATAAAGATTTTCCAATAACTTTCAGGAACAGAACGTGAAGGCTATCTATGGTAATTTGCTCAAATCAAATTGCTATTTTCAATCTAATACCTCAGGCTAAGTAATATGTTAACTATATGGAGTGTTTTCCAGAAATAAAGTAACTCCAGAGATGATGGTTTAGTATCATGTAAGATCTGAGTCTAATCTAGAAAGCTTTTCTAATTCCCGCTATAGGATTACACACACACACACACACACACACACACACACACACACACACACACATGCAGAGAGGTATAAGCACAAACATATACACACAGAGACACATAAACATCTACATAAAAACCAAACAAACCTACACAAATGCACTCAGACACACAAGCTTACACACAAACAAACCTACACACACAGTCACAAACAGACACAGAAATATACACACAACCAAACATACACACACAATATATAGACACAACCAAACATACACACACTAACATATACAGACACACAGACACACGAATATACACACACAGACACACAAACATACACACACAGACACACAAACACACACGTGTGCATCTGGCCTCACAGATGCTCTCTGAACTAGTTTTAATACTTTGGTTATATTACTAATAAATAATAGAATTTGATATTCACATAATAATAGGAGAAGCAGACTTTAAGAGCACTGAATTCCCTGGAAATATCATTGCCATCTCACACGCTTCAATCACTCTGCTGAGAACTGCAGGGAAGAAAGAAAAGCCCATCTCAGCCCTAGAAGAACCCACAATCTAATCAAACAAGTAACTAGAGAGCAAAGAGATAAATGCTCCGGCAGAGGGTTGATCAAATTGCCAACAGGATCTTCAAGAGTCTTACGTGTTTACTGCAGGGGAATAAAATTTTAAAGGAAGATTACAAAAAGAAATGGCTTTGGGCTGCTCCCTAAGAACGTATTGACAGACTCTTGGATTCTAGTGTGGAGTGGCAGTTAATTTGTTAACCAGGAACATGGTATAAATACCTTGCACAAGTAATATTGCCAATGAAAACTCCTTATGTCCATCTTTACATAAAATCCTGTGTGGTACTAAGGATGTAAATTTCCTAATACATACAGGGTAATGTAGTGAGCAATTTCATATCAGACATGGAAATATTAGATGTTTTGTTAGTAAAAACATTTTGGTACTAAGGATGTAAATTTCCTAATACATACAGGGTAATGTAGTGAGCAATTTCATATCAGACATGGAAATATTAGATGTTTTGTTAGTAGTAATGTAGTGAGCAATTTCATATCAGACATGGAAATATTAGATGCTTTGTTAGTAAAAACATTTTGAAGTCACTAAAGCTTGTTCTATACTTTTGCTTTCTATTTTTGAATGGATAATTTAAAAACTTTTCTATAGATTGATCCTTTAAACTCTTCATTAGAGTTTGTTTCTCTTTGAATACTTCTGAAAATAAAAGTCATCTCTAACAATTTCATGGACAGCTGAACAATATACGTCTTTACTAATTGCCAGGAAATATTAAATGATTCACAGTTTTGGGTTTTTTTTTCTACTGCTTTGGCCAACAGACGTTTACTGCATCTGCCTTTGTTTTATCTACTGCCTGGATATATACTCATGTTAAAAATACAGAAGAACAAAATTTACAAACTCTGTAGCACTTTTAAAACTATTCCTGGTGAGTCACCCAGTGCCTGCATGCTAAAAGACTGGAGAGATTTGCTTTGTTCAAAGTGAGTTTGGCTGAAATGAAGTAAGTTTAATAAGTTTATGTGTCAAGGATCTCCATGGTTACAAAGAAGTCATGCATATAAACAAAAGAAATTGTATCAATAACAGAAGTATCTTAAACCAACAGAGGAAGCTGAGTAGCAACAACATGCCTACTCATTGTGGTCTTCATTTCAAATGCATCCTTTAATGTAAAACCTTGGAAAGAAAAACAGCTTCCTAAATCGTAAAGTTGGGCGGGTCACCACCAAGCCTCAACTTGTGAAGTAAGATATCTAAAATAATTAGTTATGAAATGTAAGACAATTACTAATCAGTGTTAGTTGGAGGCTGGATTTATAAGGAACTTTATCTATACACTTATGAAAGCAAGTCCTTTTTTTTTTTTTTGGGATTTTCAAGACAGGGTTTCTCTGTGGCTTTGGAGCCTGTCCTGGAACTAGCTCATGTAGACCAGGCTGGTCTCGAACTCACAGAGATCCACCTGCCTCTGCCTCCCAGGTGCTGGGATTAAAGGCGTGCACCACCACCGCCCAGCAAGGTTTTGGGCTTAAGACAGGGTCTCATGTAGATCAAATGGCCTCACAGAAAGTAAGTTAGAGGATGCTCCTGTTGTTTTGACTTCCTTGCCTCTTCCTCCTGAAGATTTATTAAGAGAGATGGAGTAGACAGGACATATATAAATGTAAAATAAACAGCAGTAGCTCTTTATCATGCAAAGCAAGATTGCCAGTCAAAACATAACACTACTGATAGTGTATTGAATGTAGAGGTTCCAGTACGGTTAATTTCTTTTGGTTTACATATATACCTATAATGAAAATCTACTTGTAAATTAGAAACAGGTAGAGATTAGCAGAAACAATGATAAAATATAATAGTTTTAATAACATCGTCTACCGAAATTTATGTAAGTGGTTTTCTCCTCTCTTCTCCCCAGCCACCCCCTCTCTCAATATTGTTCTCAAGTTTCACTTACACGAAGGAACTTATAGTTTTTCCTGGTGTACCCAGCCTGTTAGCTAGTAGTACTGCTCTCACATTTTGGGACCTTTGAGTAAAACAAGATTTACTTGAATTCAAGTACTTTATGAACTTGAAAAAAAAAGTCTTTAAAGGTGATCCTAGAAAACATTAATTTGAGACCGAGAATTGCAGTCTGGGTACCCTGAATCACAAAACCTGGAATAGTACTCTGGAATAAGACAAGCACAGAAGATGTTTTCAACATTTCATTGCTGTCGTTTTCAAAAGGGTTTTCCACTATTTGTTTGGAGAGTCAGTTCCCTAGTTGGGGAGAAATTGTAAACTGCAAGCTTCTTCTGATTGGTTGGTTACTTGCTGTACTCCCTGTTGCGAGATGCTGACGGCCAATGGCTACTGACTTTGTTTATACAAGTCTTTAGGGGACATTCTATGGTTTAACCTTTAGCTGATTATTATATAACAATCCCCTCTGCATGCATAGGAAGCAGACATACCCTCTAGGAAGGAGGGGCAAGATCCTGAGCCTCAGGAAGTTAGAAAACTTGGCATATCTGGGAAAGCTGAATTTTATAAGATGCAAGAGGGCTGTTCTCCAAAGTTATAAAAATAACCACTTCTGGGAGCAGCACTCTGAGCAGCAGGGTTGACAATTTGTCTCTAAAGCAGGCTTCAGCTGTGTGCATGTTGTGTACAGGATTCCAGGGTTGTAGTTTTTGAGAGTTGAGAGTCATCACTCATGTTGTATGGACCTTGCTCCTGTAACTAACCCCAAATTTATACTCCCATTAGTAACTACAGTTACTGATTGGTTTACTGCGTTGGACTATAGTATAATTATTACTTTAGCCTGTGTTGGCTTTCCTATTATGGCCAAGTTCTCTGCTCAGAGGAGAATTATTTTCCCCAGAGGAACAAAGGGCACGAAATAAGAGACAAAGACAGGACATAGAGGACAAGGGAGGAGAGGAAGGGAACAACAAGAGGGGGCAGACATATTTCTCCCAGAAAGACAAAGGACTACCTCTGGATAGAAAGGAGATAGACATGGCACGTACGAAAATGGTTTATAAAGGTAAAGGGGAAAACCCTGTGTTAGAATGAGGTATTTAATTTTAGTTGGTCACGTTAATTAAGTAAGCCAAAGGGGGTTTTTGGCTGCTTGACTTCAATACTTTGATAACTGGATCCTAGCAGTTAACTTCTGGAGGAAGTGGTCAAATAAAGGAGTAGGACTTGGAGGCTGTCTTTAGGAAAGCAATGTCATGTGTACAGCAAGGAAGAGGGGTTGGAGGAGAAGGGCAAGGCCAGCCAGCATCATGCTCACCATGCTTAGGCCAGCCAGTGTCCCTTCAACGCCACAGCAGCTGATGTGAGACCTACAAGGTGATGGGCAAGTAATCTATCAAGATGAGCACACTTTTGGGAAGGGCAGACAGCAGAAAATCAACTATTACAATTGTTTATTTACAGAATCTTCTATCTAGTATGGTTAGGTCTTGATTAATCACAGATAATAAACTTCAGAAAATATAACAAGAGTAAGTAAGGCTTCATTATGGTAACTGCGAAGTTGCCAAAGAACCCAGGAAAGTAATTGCCTTGATGCGGTTCATTCAATGGCCTGTACAAATAAGTGGATGACATGTTCTTCTTCCAAGGCTAGAGGCTCAGTTAGCCATAGACTAATGGAATCATCCCTAACATGCATAGATTTGAGAGTCTGGCTTTGCTGTGTTCAAGCACAGAAGAGGGAATCTGTTTTCAATCATGAGCCATGAGTTCCATTTTCCCTGAGTTTATTGTATGGTTCCCACGCATGTAGAGGACCCATCTTCCATTCTCAACCTGCCAACCTCCTGCCAGTATCTTCAAGAAATATTCTCACAGACACTCATGGGCAGGTATAATAAAACAGAATCACCTGTTTCATTTCAACAGGAACACGGCCGTCAGTGACTACTGAAGCATTGAGAACATAACATTGTTCTGCTTGCAAACCAGTGAATCTCCTTCCAATCAAGCTGAGACTTACCATCAGCCAGAACGGACATTCTTTAAAGGTATAATTTGAAGAGACTTGCTCAAACATGGAGTAAATTACATCAATATAGCTTTAAAATTACATAGTATATCAAACAGTATTAATAAATTAGCACAGATTGTCATTTGGATTTTAATTGATTGGGATAAAACCTATCCAAACTATATAAAATTATATATGAAACACTTGGTATAGATTAAAAGAATCTTTATGTGATCATTTAGAAACAAATACAAAACTAAGGAAAGCTTATAAATAATGAAACTATAAATATAAGAGCTAAAACTATAAAAAATTTAAGAGAAAATAGTAATTTAATTCTGGGCTAATCAAAAACTTTTTAGATTTTCCTAACATATAGTTCATTAAGTAGTCTATTAAAATTTATGACTGTGCTTTATCAAAATTAAAGCATCTTATTCTTACAAAGCTTTATGAAGTGTTATTCAGAAAGTGAAAATCAAAATAGGCTCAAAGAAAATATTCGCAAATTATACACATAACAAATTACACATTGAATACGTAGTTGTCATCATTTTTAACAAGGCTAACAATAAAAGAAGACTATAGAGTTTGAATAAAATTTCACTGTGGCTGCAAAGCACATGAAAGAATAAAAACAATTTTTAATTTTCATAATAAAATGTATGTAACATTTAATAAGAAGAAATTATACTCAATAAATCTATATGAAAAAGAAGACAGATTCTATTTTTCATTTTGTTTATTCTTCAGTTTATTGCTTTCTCAAATGAACTATACCAACAGCTTAATTTCTTTATTCTACTTCTAATTTTCTTCTCCAATGTTCCACTATTTACATGATAAATTTTAAATTTAAATGATTTTATTGTATGTTTATGTCTAAATTTCTTGTTATGTTTTCACAAATACTTATTGTTCATAAAAATCAAATAGGGCGTCATTGACTTTGGGAAACATTCTAAGGACAAAACTGTAATGTCCTTTTTTAAGGTTTTATTTTTTATATGTATTTTATAGTATGTGCGTGTCAATGTGTGCAAGTGAGTGTAGTTTCAAAGAGAAGCCACAAGAGGGTGCTAGACTCTCCTGGAGATGGAGTTACAGTGGTTGTCAACTGCCTATTATGGGTACTGGAAAATAAATGGGATCTCTGCAAGAGTATCAAGTGGTCTTAATGTTTCCCCAGCCCTTAAAATGCCCTTTTTGGTAACTCCAATAAACTCATCCATGGATCTGTTTCTCAAGTATGGTTTTTGTAGATTTTTTTTCTCTCAACTTTGCACTTTCTTATGTCAAGTATGCTGATTTGTGGAAGATGGTCTACAAGCACACATGCTGACATTCAGTGTGACCTATTTCCCCAGAGGCAGTGTGATTTTCTTTCCCTCCAGGCAATGACTAGAGGCAGGAATACCACCTCGGTCCAGCCATTTTTTGAATAAATTTTAAACTGATTTTCATTTGTATACATTTAGTCTAAATTTGATTCTAATTACAGCCTTTAAACCTTCACTGATTTGATTAAATCTTTTGAATATTTGGTACTGTTTCTCATCATTAAAGAATTCCTGTTTGACATTTTTGGTTTTGCACTTTTAAATCCCCCAATGGTTTGCTTTGTTTTTGTTCAAAAACAACAACAACAAAAAGCTAAAAAATGCAATTTTTCACTCATTTATTTCTGCGTGAATGCATGTACGTGGACAAGCTCTTGTCAAGTTGTGTGGCAATCAGAAGACAACCTTTGGCATCACATTCCCACCTTGCTTCATGTTGGTGCTGTGGATAAAACTCAAGTTATTAGCCTTGACAGCAGAGCCTCTACTCTCTGTCATTTCACTGGCCCTCATTTGCTTTCTCAGCCATTCAACATGTGGTTTCTTTGTTCTTACTGCCTATAATCCAGAGCACTTTAAGAAAGTATGAATCCTAAAGGAAATATGACAGATGATGAGTTCTTGGTTACCCTTTTTTCTTCAGAATCTCATTCCTCCAAATCCTGGCTTTCTTAATGCCTCTATTTGGTGCTTTACATTTCTGGGTTTTATTTGTTTGTTTGGTTTTGTTATTTTTTTCAATGCCATGAATGAGTAAATGGAAAACTCCAAGCCACATCTTTCTTCCTGAAATTATAGCTCATTTAACTTATGAATTAAATGTTTCTTTTTATCTATATAATGTTTTCCTAGGCATTCTGGTTGTTGTAGATGCCCTTTGTCTGCTCAGGTACCTCTGTTTTGTTGATTTACTTTTGTACTTTTACTCAGCTTTCAAAGCTCAAAGATAGACAGTGTTTATCTCATAGCAATTGTTAATTTATTGATGACTTTATTTGAAGAGAAATAATGGTTTTTAAAAAATATAATATTCCTTCTCCAACTACAGTCAGAACGTGGCCTTATTTGTACTAAAATCATCTTTTCTGCCTCCTCTAGTTTTTTATTCATCAAAGTTACCTCAATGATTCTTGATCTCAAAGATCTTCTTCTAAGGAATACATGACTTCGCACCTCACACATTCACTGTCTCTATTGGTAAAATTGGATTCCTCTTCCTAATAAAACACAATTTGAAAATTATTTAAAAAAAGTGTATACAGCTATATATTCTTTACATAAACACACTGACTTCCTGTAATGTCCCAACATGACCATATATCATCTTCACAGTACACAACTGACTTGTTTTATGAAATATGAAATAAATAAACCCTTTTATATCTCATCACATACAAAACTGAGTAAGGGATTGCTAGAGAGTATATATATTCAGTGCTGTCCTTTAACCGAAAGGAAATGTTATTCACAATAGAACTGGTCTAGTTAGTGATGACTCTTGTTAATATGTAGTATAATCAGCACTTATATATCGAAAACATTGCTTGTTTCTTTCAAATTATTCCTGAAATGTTAATGCCCAGAGCTCAACTTCAGTTTTTCTCATTTTCCCATTGCTTTTGTAAAGAATAAATTTAAATCCAGAAAAGGGCAACATTTTCTTCTTTGTATTTTGGCTTATTTGATGCTGGGCATATCTTATTAAGAATACAATTTCTTCATAGGTTTTTTCTGTCATCAGTCCTATTTTTGAAGCAGAATTTTTCATTCTGTTTTGCCCCTAGCCCTTACCACACAGTAGCTAGCTTCTCTCTCTGCTGGTGATAATTTTCCAATACACTGATCAGTTGTCATGCATTTGATCCCTGACTTCTATTTGGTTTGTGGATAAGGGATATGTATGTTGGCAAACCTTTGGACCGTCCTTAGTTCTCTGTTGAAAAATAAATTTTAGTCCTTCAATATTTCTTTACAGTTACTGAAGTATAACTTCTGGCTTGAGGGGAAAGGGATTGGAAGTCTTATCCAAAAGACACACAGGATTTCTTAAATATCAAAGAACTCTTAAGAAGCAATGTGTTGATGAATCAAATACAATGAATCATAAAGTTTGTCTAATTTTTATTTGAAATGTCTAAGATTTCAATAGACACAAGTGAGGTTACTGACAAAAATCTACTTTGATTTCTTCACCTGAAAATACAACACAAATGCCAAGTTTGAACATTTGAAGTCTTAAATTCTCAATACTCAATGACCTATTCTATGATTTACTTCAGTTATTTTGACTCATAAGCTACACAAACACAACAATCAAATTAGTAAGTAGAGCTCATTAAGCTCATAGTCATTTTTAAGACTTTTTGGAAATTATCAAATTAATTTAAGAAAACTAAACTAGCCATTTATCACTACCACCATATATTCCATAAGAACACTCTTCATGTGGCAACTTCATTAGATGATTGTGCTTTGAAATCTTCATGTGCAGCATCCTTGTTCATTTGGATCAGGGTTTTCTTATGAATGTCTAGATGTTTAATTTCATGTTCTTGTACAGAATGCCTGGTTCTGGTTTCCAGTTCCAACATCCCCAGCTCATCTTTGTGTGTATTTATCAATATGGAGTTGTTCTTTAAAGGTATGCAAATTTTCAACTTGGTCGCTAGTTCTTCCCCAGCAGAGTAGATGCTATTGAAAGCTCTTTGTCAAGTGTTTTCAATACTAGATTCATCTCTTTTGGTGTTCGATTACCTTATACTTTTTTGAGAAATATTACAGAAGAAATCAAAAAGTTCACCTCTATAAAAATGGCTTTATAACAATTAGTCCACTCTAAAAATTATGTTTGTGGTGTCAGTCAATTACATCTCTTATTTTCCTTATGAATGTCTCATAATTTTCAATATAGTCATGGACTATACTTCTATAATCTTTCTCTTAGCAGCATTCTGCTTTTATTTTCTAGTTTCAAAGTGAACATGGGTACTCTCCATGCAACTTGCTTCTGTTGAGCATCTAACTCCTATGCCATCTTAACCACCGTTGACTTTCCACTAATGTCCACTAAGACTTCACTTCTCAGACAAATTCTCCAAACCTTAAAGGTCAAAGATTTAAATCATTTCATTTCTACTTTCCTCAAATACTTCTGTTCATTCCCTTATGTGTATGCTTGACTAATTTCTAAAATTATGTCACAAGACTGAATCGCTTAGTCAAGTATACTTATCATAAATGAAGAGTAATATGGAATGCCAGCCAGATAATTCAATAATCTATTTAACACAACTTCAAAACCTCCTGAGCCAAATGTCCAGACAATTGTTGTAAAACAAAATGATTTTCAAAACTAACATAAATGTTAGCCATACATAATTTTTATAGTGTATACATAATAAGTTCTTGGTTTACTATTCTACTATACAAAATCTGATGTGTATCATGGTGATTCACGTATTCTTGACATTATCTGGAGCAGAAATGACATTTGTATAAATATGCTTCTTGTAGCAATTGTGAGATAATCGTTAAATGTCTATTTTCTACTCAGTTTTTAAAGTACAAGGCAAGAGTTTGTTAATTAGCCAGTCTTATAAAGTATTCCTCACACTCTTTTATTTTTGATAATTGCTGATCTTTAGAGTTACTTAAATTAGCCGCAAGATTATTAATTTTCTATTTTTATTTCCTGCATTTAACATTAAATGGATAAACTTGAATTAAGCTAAAGTTTATGTTTCAGCAAAAATAAGTAGTTAGTTCAAATATATTTAAAGAAATGTAAGGGGGAAAAGCACAGAGTTTTGAAAAATCAAGATGAGATATGTGTGTTATGCAGAAACCAAGTGACACTGTGAGAAATACATAATTTAAAAGTTAGAAGGATAATTAATGATCATCAAATTTTCACCCTTTTGTTTTATCAGTTTGGAAAATTATGACCTGAGACATGTTAGCGGGCATGAGGACACGCTAGTGGTTAAATTGTACTCAAATGCAGAGCCCTGAGTCATGATTGCTATTATTGTGGTTTGGTTCTTTCTCTTAGTTGTTCTAACAGTTCTCACTAGGTCACACAACTACAAGTGATCAAAGTTGATATCTCCACCCATCTTCCATCACACATTTTCCTGATAATGAAAATAACTCCTGGAGATTCTCAAACCAAAATGCTTCCATATTCTTAGTGCTAAGATGACATGGCAGGGAAGTACAACTATCTGCTTATGTCATCGTGTCTCTTATCAGTATGTCATGAATGCTGCAAAGACTTCTAATACTTTCAGGACCCAGTCCCTCAGCAGCACTACACATTGCTGGGACAAAATTAGAATAGAGCTTCAACAATGAATGCAGGAGTACCCTAAATTATATTGATCATCCTGTGAAGTGGGGCTCTTAGGTGATCCCAGTCATCAGATCCCTTTGTGTCTGACAACTCTGAACTCTCTCTGTTAAATCAGTATCTTTTTACAGTGACAAAAAATCAGCTACTTGCTTCAAAACCTTTAGACTGAAATGATAGGATTTTGCTATCTCTTTCAGATTTAGTATTCTCTGATAATATTATAAACTTGTTACCAAATGTGATAATCCATATCACATAATATAATTAGTAGATATGAAACATTTCAAAGGATTTATTATTGGTCTTTCTGCTTTTTAGCTGTTAGTTAACATTCGGAGTGAAGGTTCAATTTTTAGAGTTTTTACTGAAGTATAAGAAAAATATTATCATATTACAAATGTATTCACTGATGGATTGTCCCAAATGGTGAAAACTATATTGTCAGTGCCAAATACAAAATACTATGCAGAAGTTGACTTTGATTCTGTTCGGTCACTAATACCCATTCTAAAATAAGAAGTACTTTTGTGAATTCTAAATTCTAAGTTTTGATTTTCACTCATTTTTCTTTTATTAAGTTGGGACAAATGGGACCACACAGTATAAATTACTTTATTTCTTGGAGTTTTGTCCTATATTGTATTTGAGATATGAACCATATAATTTGCATATATATCCATACACATTCATTCTCATTTCTCTCTATTTTGTTTGTAAATGCATAAATGCATTTAAACTTGCCGGTTTTCCATAATTTCTAATTTTCATTTGGTAATTACTACTTTTAGGCTTTTATTCATAGAATTAATGAACATTCCAATGTATGACTTTTGATGGCTATGTATGCAATTCGTTAGGATATACACTTAGGAGCTTGAAAGCTGAGCTAAAAAATGTATGCATTTAGTTTTGATACATAGCCAAATAGTACACTTCCATGTGATTGTATCTATTCACCTTCCTACATTCTTCATGCCATTTTGACCATGAATATTTTGGCATCAGAGTGTAGATTCACACTTTTGTCTTCCTGACTGATGACATTGAGGGCATTATTTTTTAAGGTTTTCTTGATGATCTTCACTAATTTGGGCATGACTTATCAGTACTTTTATTTGTTTACAGGACTTTTATATTAGTTTTTATTGGGGGCATATTCATTGCATAGATAGGATTTTCATAAAATTATGTCATGTGTTTTGATATTTTTCAGATACCCACTTCACCTCCTCCTTTTCTCCTCTGATAACTTTTATTAGTCCTTATTCATTCCTCTAGGTAGTTGCTTCTACTCTCATGTCATATACACATATGTTTATGATTTATGTACCTATATAAAATCCAGAGCCCATGAATATAGAAAAATTATAATGATGAATTTGTGCAACTAAGTGTAGCAAATATGATGATAATTCCCAATTATAGTCACATTTTCATGAAAATAAGATAACTTCAACTCACATTTTCTCTACTTCTCTGTCAATTAATACATAGGTATACCGATAAATTTAGGTATTTTGAATAGTGAAGCAACAAGCATAAATGTGCTCATCTCTGTAACACCTTGACTTATATAGTCCTTCAGGCATAAGACCCCAGAATGAGATAGGTGGACAATAGGGTAAACTAGTGCTTAGGTTCTTGAGGAACATTACCCCAATTTTTGTAGTGGCTAGACTAACTAACATTTCCCACAGAAGTATATAAGGATTTCATTTTCTCTGGATCCTTCCCAGCTTAGAGGAATGAAATATAGTCTTATCTCCCACCATATGCTAAAGACATTATCAAAGAGTTCATCAAAAAAAGTGTAGTATTTGTAAACATAAAGTTATTCAGATATAAAGCCTATATCTGAGGAATGCTATAGGCCCTATTGAGAAACCTGCTGCTCTTATAAATGGACATGTTACCATACTGCTTTCTAAATAGATGTGTCTGAGCCTATAGATTAGCACTGATCTCAGACTTCATCATAGTCTGTTTGCAGTGGGTGATAATTAATGCAAAGACTAATAACAAGTCAAATTACTGAGAAAAATGATTGTTCAGTGTTCTGCCACAAACAAGACAACTATATGACACCCCCACCAAAGGCTCAAGGACCATCACAGAGAAGTGGTTGGGATGAATGGAGGAGCCACAGCACCACGAGCAATGCTGTGACATGTTGTCATCTAGGCAGGACGCAGCCTTTGTTGTTGGTAGTTATTGATTGCGGGAGAGGGAGAAACGGTGAGGTGGCTAATTGTAATTTGCCAATGCTCCATTAAATAAGCTCCTGCCCATCATGCTCATGCAAACCACCCTAATTAAATATGCAGGCCAGAAAAAGACATGAGGCAGGAGGATGATTTCTTATGTGAAAATAAAGGGTTTGTAGGGGATAAAAAAGAAAAATTGGGGGTTAGTGAAATGAAAATGACTAAAGTTATCGCTATGTACTTGAAATTTTCAAAAATAAAAATTATAAATGGAGATGTACAAAAGAATTTTTAAATCAGTTTTACTGAATATTGTCTGACAATATTAAGTATTTATACAGTGCATTCTGATTACTGGAACGCTCAGCCCTCTTTCATCAACCTACTATTCCTCTTCCTTCTATACAAGTTTCTTTTCCTTATTGATACTATTCCTTTACTTTGTGACCTACAGCATTTTAGCAGGGCCACCTGTGAGCACATGTACATATATGCACGCACATACATAAACATACTAGATAACGGCCAGTTGTCAGGTGGATATATTGCAAATGTCTGAGTCCATTCATACTTTGTCTTCTACTTTAATAATGTGTAATACAACATCTGAATTTTTAACTAAGTTATTTTACATCCCTACCACTGCCTGCCCTCCCTCCTCTCCTCTCATTCTGTTCCCCTCAACCCCCACTACGCCAAATTCACTCCTTCTCCATAATCTCTCAAAAAAGGGACAGCTTCCCATGGGCATCAGCAAAGCATGGTATATCAAGCTGCTATAAGACCAAACATGGCTACCTGTATTCACACTGGGTAAGGTAATGCAGCATGATGAATCAGTTTCCAAAAGCCAGTCAAAGCACCAGGGAAATCCCCTGCTCCCATTGCCAGGAGACCCACAAATAGAACAAGCTACACAACTGTCACATATATCAGAGGGCCTAGGTCCATTCTGTGCAGCCTCCCTGGTTGTTAGATCAGACTCTGTGAGTTCCCATTCACCAGGCTATTTGTTTCTATGGGTTTTCCTGTGATGCTCCTGACCGTCCCCCCTCCCCCCACCCTCCTACCCCCGTTTCCTACAATCCCTCCTCAGCAAGTGACCCAGGGTTTGGCTGTGGGTTTCTGAATCTGCCTCCATCAGTCACTGGATGAAGGTTCTCTAATAACAACCGGAGTAGTCACCAATCCAATCCCAGGGGATGGGCTATGCATCTACTGTTGCTGGAAGTCTTAGCTGGGACAATCTTTGTAGAGTAATGGGAGTTATGCCTTGCATCAGGCTTCTACCTGACTCCATAAAGTCCCCTTTTCCAGTCATCTCTCTCAGCATATGTCCCTCTGCTCACACCCAACCTGATCCCTCAAGTTTCCATGCCCACTTGTCCCTAGTCCAATCGAGAAATCTCTATTTCCTCTTCCCAAGGAGATCCTTGAGTACCTACCTTCGGCACTCCTCGTTACCTAGCCTCTCTGGATCTGTGGATTGTAGTGAGTTTAGCCTATAATAGCTCCTCTAGTAAGAGTCTATAGGGAGATGTTGATTGGCCAAGCTTTGTAGTGAGACTGGAATCAAAAGTTTCTCTGGATTTCTGGTTGAACCTCTTCTCCCAGTTTCCCCCCAGCAGAAGAAGACCCAGCATATATTAAAGTGAATAAAGAAATTAACATGGTCTGTTTAGCAATGTCATTGAAATTTATGCACAATGAGAATTTTCCTCGTGTATTTCTAACGAAAAAAAGGAAGGTACTTCTTCCCATCTGCTTCTCTCTCTATGATTCAGAGACTAGCAATGTCTGCCAATCAGAAACTAAATGTCCATCCTCAGATTCATGGGTACTGCATTTTTCTGTCACTCTATACCACATGCACAGTGGCGCGTGTGTTGCATACTATCAAACTGAATTGTATAACGCTAAATGAAGATCTCTGTTTCTTAATACATCACCAGAATGCAATGGAGCAGAATACGTGAAGTCACAATACGGGAAACACTAGGATCTGACGCGCACTGAATTCTGGGAAATAAAGTACCTTGAGTTAAATTCTGGAGGAAGACGCTCGACAGCAGTGTTTGAGAAATTTGTTTTCATTTACTATACCAGGTTTTAATGACAGAGAACTAGGCAATATATTACCATTTTTTCAATTCAGTGCAGTATAAAATGCTGAAAAAATATTTCCAGTTTTCAAAAAATGGAATAAAAGCATAGACTATGATCTGTTTTCTGCAAAAAAAAATCCCCTACAAAATCATCTGTTAAGAAAACAGATAAAATGCAAAGATCAAGAGAAGCCTACAAGCTTAATGTTGAATGTAAATAGTATCTTCAATTTTTAAATCAGTAGATACAGCATAATTAAAAGAAAACAGCATAATGTATATTTAGAATAGAAAAATACATATCAAAATAATTATTAAATACTGGCATGGGAAGTTTATAATCTACTAACATAGTGTGATTAAGCATGAATATGAGAGTAAAGGAGCAAGAAATCATAAGTAACGATATAAACAAGAACAAATACTAAGAATAATTGGGAAATCTGGGTAATGTGCAAATACAAAAAATATGAATAGTACATTAAATTGTCCATTGGAGTCAAAGAGAAGAAGTAACCTTGAATACAGTGGAAACAAGATATTTTGGACATGTGTGCAGAGACATGTATAACCAAAAGGAAAATCAGAAGAAGATTTAAAGTTACAAGATTATGAAAGATGCAAAATTCAAAAGGGAAATACGAAATAGTACATGTTTAAAAAATACTAATTTTATAAACTGGTTTTAGTATTGTATTTACATGGGCAGATGCCCTTTTCTCAAAGAATATCCAAAAATAGGTGCTTTAAATGCCAAAATGCTTAACATTCAACTGCCTAAATCTAATGTGTTCAAGAAAGTGTAAGAAATGAACATGCATGCAAGCAGACATAGTTTGATCAACCCCTTATAAATGTATAAGATTCCACACATGTATTTTTAGCATGATGTATGTGTGTATAGAGAGAGAAGAAGTAAACATGACATTAACAACATGTAAAACATGTCTAGAAATGTTTATTATCTAATTCTTTCTACTTTTTATTAATTTTTATATTTATGTTTTAATTTTATTTTACTTTTTAATATATATTTTATTTAGAATTATTTTACTTGTATTCAGTAGCATAATAGCATAAAATATGAGAGTAAATATTTAGCTACAAAAATGTTTTTAGACAAAGTTAGGAGAATGAAATTTATATAATCTGAGCAAATTTTGACTTGTAAACAAAATATCAGACTCTGGCAGGGGGAAATCAAACAGACTATGAAAAACAAAAGTAGCTGATCACAGACTCTTCTGACATGGTATAAAAGGCCCCAAAGCAGTGAAAATATCTACAAATACTTCCAATAAACTATAGGAACCCAAGACTGTCTGCACTCTGTTCTCCTTTGGTGATGGTAAATGAAATACATTTACATTTTCTGCATCCCTGAAAACTTGGCATAGTGAAGAAGGCATAGCTCACCAAAATATCCAAAGGTATGAAATGGGGAAGGGGCATGTTCATTCTCATATAAGACAGATTTTTCAGATAAAACATTATAGTAGAAAGAAACATATATAACGAAATAATATCAAAGCAGAGGTCCAAAGCTAGATGCTGTTAAAAAAAAAAAAAACTGTGAGAGAAGGGGGGAAAAGCACAGAAGTAAAAATTGGGAGTCATTGTTTCTTACGTTATGTAAATAAATAAAACATAAAGAATGCACTTTCGAAAATAACAGAGCCAGCATTTCAGGCCTGTTGGCTATGCTAGCTGAGATTCAGAGAGGCAACATCACCGCCTGAATTGGAAGTGGAAACTGACTCTGTGATATCCAGGACTCTAGGCAAACTCTGCTCTTTGGGTCTTCTTATCTATGTATTCCTCATCCCTTTGAAATGTAATGCTTTCAAAGCATAGACACGCTATCTTCTTTCATGTATACCAACTTAATAAAAGCCAACCCCTTTAGATGTTCATTTATCATGAAGTTCCCGAACTGGATTTCATCCTTTCCATGCCTCTGAACACCCGCACCAACTTCAAAGGCAAGAGTCCTTCCTATTAAGGACAAGCAGTTCACAGACACTAACTGATAGGCTGCCAGCATCATGTGAAGTAAAGGTACTTCTCTGTCTCCTCTGTTTACAAGTGTTCAAACAGAGTGTGTCAAACATTAACAAACATCACAGAAAGGACCACTAAACAAGAATGAAAGCTTCCATACATGAAAATGTCAGATCATTTACATAAAACAATGGCTGTTATGAAAATGCCCCCACATGTTCCCTATTCAAAAGTACCTGAACACACACCACATTTTAACTCTGAACTATGTTTTTCTCTTTCAAGTTTCTTTGTAATAATATATTTAAGATTATCCATAATCAATAATAAAGGATTCAAATTAAAACATCTTTATTGAGAAAGACCGTATTATTCTAGACAGATTATTACAACATGTATCACAGAAGAATTCTATGAACACCTCATGACCTGATGCTGTAACCTTGTGGAAATCTGTAATATAAGTGATATTAGTAAAGGACCATCTACTGTTTGTGCTTGTTGAAAGTGGACTCTGACAGTGATGAGAGACCCTTTACAGGGGCTCAAGCACTTTTATTTTACTGGTCCTCCCAAATTCTTTGACCTTTGTCAGCCTTTGCTATCAGGAAAAAAAAAAGACAGCAACCAGCTAAAGGTATTAGAAACATTGTACCCTCAACAAGAGCTGAAAAGTGAACCATTTCCAATAGAGGTAACTATAGTTTATCCCATGGTATGAAAGTTCCTGCGCTACAGATGCTTATCCATGGGTGAAAGCTCTGCTGTCCCTGGAATTTCCCAATCAGGAACTGCAGCAGAGCTTCCCTAGTCTTCCCCAATCATTCCTGAGAGATGCTACAAGCACACAGGTTGATGACACTTTCCTGATTCTCTACTGACTCTCTCTTTCCTGCATTCTATCTGTTCCTTCACTTTTGCTCGCTACATATTTCTCGGACTCACTCATTTAAAAGCCAGTTCCCACGGATCATTCTCCGTATGAAATAGAGTTCAATATATCTAGTTCCAAACTTCTATAATATGAGGTTTTACCAAACACTGAATACTAAAACAACAAATGCTTTTATAGTTCACATAACTTTCAAAATATTACTAACAATGGAGATATGAATTGTATTCTACAGCCTTTGGGTCAAAGATACAGCTCCAAAAAAGGATCTAAAACTGAAATAAATAATAATTGCAAAGTGTAATAGAGAGTGTTGAACATTAAAATTCTAAATATTTAGAATTATAAAGTTATATTCCAATAACAAGTTATGTTTTGTATAAAAAGGAGCACATAATGACCTAATAATATTGTTATTTTTCAATATAATCTTCATAGTTTGTCTGTAGTACCATGAAACTGAAAATCTGAGCTGATGAGTAATTATTTTGAAAAGTTCATAAAATATATGGCAAACCTCTCCAAAAACTATAGTGTGCTGCATATCATTGCTGATGCACAACAAAGTTCACATTTTTCTTACAAACATCAGCATGTTAATTTGAACTTAAATCTGAAATCTGCAATGGTAATAAATGAAACAATACCTTGCTTTTAATTTATTAGCTGAAAATTAGTTTTGAATTTACATATTCTGCTTTGAATATATATAATTCTGCTTCAAGATTCTTATTTCAAGTCACTTTGTTAGCATATTAGCTTATGTTGAGTGTTCATTTTGCTGCATTTATATACTCTGCCTATTTTAATTAACTCATCCATGCATTCTGATGCTTTTGCTAATCTTAGATGATGGATCCATCATTGTTTGTTTATAAAGGCTGATTGGAAACAAGGCATTTATTATTTCATGCCTGATAATCTGCTCACTTCATTATCTCAGGGCAGTTTCGGTACCTGTATCATTGCTGTCATCAAGTTTTTATAAATACTGTGTTCCCTTGATTTTCATTGGCAGTATACTCTGTGCTGGTTACTACCTAATACTGTCATTAGTGCTGTTTCCTACAGTGTTCCCCACTTTTTCTTCTATCAGGTTCAGTGTGTTTAGATTTATGTTGAGGTCTTTAATCCATTTGGACTTGAGTTTTGTGCAGGGTGACAGATAAGAGTCTAATTTCATTCTCCTACATGTTGACATCCAGTTATACCAGCACCATTTGTTGAAGATGCTTTCATTCTTCCATTCTATAATTTTAGCCTCTTTGTCAAATATATGTTTGTGGATTAATATCCGGGTCTTCGATTCGATTCCATTGGTCAACATCTCTGTTTTTATGCCAATACCAAGCTGTTTTCATTACTGTAGCTCTGTAATAGAGTTTGAAGTCAGGGATGGTAATGCCTCCGGCCTTGTACCATAGTCACATTGATGATTATCTTGATCACCATTATAGAAATTTCATCCGATGGATGGAGATAGAGACAGAGACCCACATTCACATCAGAGCAATGGATTGAGCCCCCAAGGTGCAGGTGAAGAGCAGAAGGTGGGAGAAGACGAGTAAGGAAGTTAGGACCGTGAGGGGCTGGTCCACCTACTGAGACAGTGTGCCTGAACTAATGGGAGCACACCAATCCAGCTGGACTGGGACTGAATGAGCATATGATCAAACCAGACTCTCTGAATGTGGCGGCGAAAGTTGGCAGATGGAGAAGCCATCAACAATGACACCAGGACCTATCTCTTCTGCATGTATTATCTTTTTGGGAACGGAGTCTTTTTGGATGCACTCCTTCCTAGGCCGGGGAGGGATGGGGATGGGCCTTGGACTTCCAACAGGGCAGGACACCATGCCCTCTTTCAAGGAAGAAGGGGGAGGGAGGAGGGGTTGGGGGGTAGCGGGAGGGGACCGGGAGAAGGGGAAGAAAGGTAAAAATTTTATTTCTTTAATTATTTTTTTGAATGGAAAAAATAAAACAAAACAATGTAAACAAAAAAAATAAAAAATAAAACCTACATCTCAGTCATTTCTTTAATAAATCTTTGAACTACAGATACGGTATTTGGTTAAATTAACCAACAGGCTGCTCTTCCCCAAAGTGCATTATGTTCACTACTGCATCAGCTGCTCTTATTTGATGCCCTGTTAAAAATTGGCTATTTGGAAAACTTCTAGAATCTTTACATTATGGAAAGTCCACTGAAGAGAATAAATCCCTCTGCATGGTTTCAGAAAACTTGAAAACTTTTAAAAATAGATCATTCAGTTGACTGTCAGTCCAGAACACATAGTGGAAAGGCAGGAAAGAAGAATAATTAGGCTATGTGGGTTTTGTTCTTGTTTGTTATTTTGTTTGGGTTTTGGGTTTTGTTTTGGTTTTAGTTCCTTTTTTCTCCTGATGTTTGCAGGTTAAACGGGAAATTAATTACTTGTAATACTTATAATCCTATGCATATACTGAAGTGTGGCCTAGAGAAACCTACCCAGAGGTTTTCTGAGCAGTCATCAGCACCAGACTGTGAGGTCCTTTTCAGGGCTGGGCTGCAGCATGGGCTGGAGTCTCCACACTCTGATGTCTAGCTCTCTCTCTGATCACTAGGACCTTGCAAAGCTCCTGGAACTGGCTTTGTAATATTTTATATGAGAAAGGGTTGTTGTAGTAACTCCACATTTCCAGGAGATATAAATTCACAATTTTAAGTCACTCATCTATGAATATCTTAGCTAGACGCACCAACATATGCCTGAAATGTTGATTTCAACTTCTGTGGGCATTGTTGCTTCAATGACCTAATCAGTTAGTAATAAGTACTTACAGAGTGTGTGGGAGCTTGTATTGGGCATTATGTAAAATACACAGCAAAATCATGTAATGACCATTAATAGCCAAGAAAGTCATTTCCCTCAACAGAGTGAACAGAACTTTATGTGCAAATAGAAGCTTTAGAAGTCAGGAAAAAATCTTTTTGTTTGTTTTAAGTTTCTGCCAATAAGATAAATATGAAATGGCATACATTTATTTTAATTTACATTATTTTGATTATTACTGTGGCTAGACATTTTACAATGTTTATTGACTTTTATATTTCCTTTCCTGTGAGTTGGTCTGTCATATTCATTGTTCATTTTTTTCTGGATCATTTTTTATTTGATTTATAGTGATTATGTAGTCTTTGCATCAATCTTTGGCAATATAGATGGAGCAAACACACTTTCTTATCATAGGTAACGCTGATCACATTGTAATATCTTTTGCCGTAGAGATTAGCTTTCACATTTTTAAAATGTTTTACATAAAGAACATGGAAAAATTCTTCCTAATGGCAGAATGATTTGTCAACTTCCTTTCACACTTACTATATTACCTGTGACCTATTTCACATAATGATTTCCACAAACCCATTTGTTTTTCATTAGGACTTTTTGTTCACTTCTATTGGTGCATACACAATCACAAGTTTGTATATATGCATACATGGGAGTGTGTATATACATAGATGTAACACTTTCTTAATTTCTGAGAGTGTGTATATACACAGATGTAACACTATCTTAATCACTGGACTATTATTATAACCAGGAAGCTTCAGAATTATTTCATTTCCATGTTCAGCATAGTTCAGAAACTCAAATGCTTTCTATGTTCACTCATGTCAGCCTTTATGCTAAATGAGGATTTTCAAAAAGAATTTTATTTTATCTATAGATTAAGCAGACAATACTAGATGTGTTGATGTACTAAAACCACAAGGGAACATAGTGTATCTCTCAACCTGTTGACCTCTACCCCATTAAATGTGTTGAATACTGCTGAAGCATAAATCTTGGTGGAGTGAAATCTCATGTGTGAGGTTTTAGGTTTAACATCCAGCAAAAATAAAAAAAAACCATTAAAATACTTTGTATGATTTTTCTCCATGAGAGTTAGAGTATTTTTCTCTAATTAATAACTTTAGTAGTATTATCTAAACTATTTAAGTGACATTTTCTAGCAAATGTAACTTGTATTTAAAATCACTATTGATTTTTGAATCTTGATTTGCAATCTTCAGATCTGGTCAGCATTTTTAAGTGTTCGAATTTTTTATAGGTTATCTTGATTTTCGATGAAAATAATAATACCATCTATAACTAAAAATATACGTGTTTATTTAGGATTACTATGTGACTTAGAAGCATGAATAAAATACTAATTGGCAAAGGGTAATGGTATAAATTATAACATCATACATGACTTTAATAAAAACATATCTGATATTCCAAAATAGGCCTCTAAAAATGCTTAGCAAGAAAAGTATGCTGTTAAAGTAGACTGATGATATTAAGAAACAGATTAAAGTATGTGCCTGAACTAAAGTGATGTGGCATAAGAGTCCTGTATTTTTAAGAATATCACGTCTTTTGTTTATATCTACTTTATGTGTTAAATAAAAAAATCATGAATAAAATTGTATGGCTAATAGATGTATTTTGCTCCTTCTATGCCATATTTCTTGCACATGTTTCCATACATACAAAATAATCATTTTGATGATCCATGAAACTAGTGCATAGTATTATAATAAGAATAACCTATGAAGTATTCCACTTTGTCTCCTTTATGTAGAGAGGTGAAGAGATGGAGAGATATCCAATAGTTTTGTTGAGTTTGCACAGCCAGGATACAATGAAGGCATGTTTGAGACATGACAGTCCAGTACAATAGTACAATTGTATCCTATTCAGCATCCTGCAGATTCATAAAACCTTTGCAATCACTGACTCACAACTGTGGTTATATTTACTGAGCACAGCAAAGCCTGGCCTGTGAGAAATCAGTCACTGGACTCAAGCATCATAAGGGGCCCTATTCTTTACTGCTGAAACATAAACTACTGATGGATATTTGGAAGTGGGGATCATTATCTCCAGTTTTGTAACATAAGTGAACCAGGCTCTAGTGGAAATTTCCAAATCCACATTCACACAGATGATGGCCTTGTTTAATTAAGCTCAAGATGGCACAAAACAAAATATTTGTGAAGATGGAGAAGATTAGTGAGGTGGAAGGGATGGGCAGGGGGCTAGAGAGATGGGATATGATAGGGGAGGTAATATTAGTCAGTATCCATGACAACCATGTGTAAGATTATCTAAGAACAAGTTCAATTAATAAAAGTGATATCAATTTTAAGTGGATAAATAAATTGCTGTTTATTAATATATTTTTATAATAGTTCGTGATATGGAGGAACATATTCTTTGTAGTTAGGCCTTTTTTAAAAAAAAATAATGTCTCTTTTGACCCTGGTGTTCCTTGAATATTTTACCTAATTATATATTGGTGTGGGAAGTCCTTTTGTATATGTAGTGCTTTTATTGGTTAATAAAGAATAGCTTAACACAGTATAGCCAGGCTAGAAAAGATATAGAGAGTAGGCAGAGTCAGGAAGAAACCATGTAGCCATGAAAGGACAAAGGAGACAGATGCCTCCACCAGTGTCTGCTGAAGCTTTGCTAGCAGGCTATGACATTGTGGTGATGCACAGATTAATGTAGATGGGTTAGTTTAGCATATGAGAGCTAGCTAAAAATATACTTAAGATTTTGGATGAATAGTATAGCAAATAATATACTTTATATTTGGTTATTTCGGTTCTGGGCAGCCAGGAATGAATGAGCAGCCTCTGGCAACAGATTGGCTCCCAACATGGAGCCAGCTAAATTCAAAATAAAACCTGAGAGGTCTTTAAAAAAATATAGAGACAAAAAACAAAGTTTAGCCACATTTCTTTTCATATGGTCTCTGTTTGCTGGTGACATGCCACAGCTCCTTTAAGAGAGGTCTTCCTGACTCAGGAGTAACAAATAAAAAAGTGTGGTTTCAAAATGGCAGCTCCTGGTCCATGCTGTCAGCACAAACTCTGGCTCTTTCAGGATGAGGTTTGTGGGGAGCATGCTGCAAGTTACTTGGTGGCAGCATGTGTCAACTGGTTACCAAAGTTGAGGTGGTAAGCATGCCTCCCACCCAACATTCTCAGAGGCCATAAACAGACCTCTGTCATGTTGGACTGGAAGGAGCCAACAGGCAGGACTGTGGCGTTGGTTCTAGCCATGAATACTTAATATTTTGTTAAAAAGGCACTTTTGGTCAAAAAATAATTACAGATTCACGTACAATAAAGACAAATCCAAATAAAAATACCTCTAAATGGGTCACAATGTTAGATAAATGTACATAGGCTTGGGAAAAAAAGTCCCATAATATTCAGGAAGGGGCCTCTGCCATATAATATCATATCACACAACAGTATGTGTTTTACTTTTCTCTATATATTTGTTACATTTCTGTTGCTGTGGTGAAATACTTTGATGAAGGCAACTCATGGAAAAGTAGTTTATTTTGACTGTGATTCCAGAGGATAAGGAGTCCATTGTGTGGGAAGGCATGGCAGCAGACAGGCATGATAGGAGTTCAGCTGAGAAATCCCATCCCAATTGAAAGCACATAGAGCACGCAGTAGGGAAAGCACATTGTAAGTAGGCAAAGGCAACATAGTCTCAAAGCTAGTCCCTACTGATGAATGTCCTACAGCAAGGCCACATCTCCTAAACCTCACCAAATTGTGAAACTGACTTAGAACCAAGACTTCAGATACCTGAATCAATGAATCAATATTTCATTCAAACCATCACATCTTTTTTTCTATTTGTGCTTCGGAAACGAAGGAATGAAGTCTTATAACTTATTGAGTACTGTATTTACAAGATGGGCCACAAAATTTGACATGCAGGAGTTTCAACACACACACACACACACACACACACACACGTATACACTTGCATGTACAGACAAAATGCATAAACTAAATACCAAATCTGGCATCAGATGATAAATATAAAGACCTAGTGACAAAATCTCTCATTTTAATAATAACCACACACTCTGCCAAATTAACTTCTGTTGGAGGAAAAAGCCACATTTTTTTTTAACTTTTAGACTTTCAATTGTGCCCCCTTTCTTGTCATTTATCAAGATGACAGCTAACCAAAGCCTGATAAACATTAAAGAAGGGACAGTGTCATCTCTGATGCTGCGCCACTTTACAGTACTGCATGGTCCCTTTCACACATGTGCTGCTCATTAGGGGAAAATAATGCTAAGACAGAGAGTACATTTCTGCATTATCTTGCTGGATTGGAAAACCTCTCCTGTTGGTAATTTTCTTAAAACTAATGGTTTCTTTTATGTGTATGTTAAAAATTGACAAATGTCTTTCTGTGGTTTTTCATCTTCATAATAGCTTGAGCTTCAAAAAAGACTGGGGCCCTAATTGCATAATATTATAACATACAAAAAAGGAAGGCAGGAAGCCTCATTCCTGACCTCCACTGGTCATCTTATTATAGATCATCTTTCCTTTAATTCAGGAACTGCTCAAGTACTAGTCTGTGTGTCTTATTTTGAGTCATTCTCAGTAATTTACTGCCATGATTTATAATCACATAGAGTCTTGTAGGTTAATTACAGAATCTTCTATGAAAAAATGTACTTTCTTTTCATTATTTCCACTGAAGCTGCCTTTATTTTATTTAGCATTCTCCAGGGTTTTTTTTTAAAGTATAGAAATGGTAAGTAGGTAGTCTCAGAATAATCTACACATAATTTTATAAACCCCTATCTTAACCTTTACATATTTCATTTCCAAAATTGTGAAAGTACTTCTCATATCTTCTTTATTATATTGCAGTCTTATTGACCTTAAATTCAATTGTTGTCAACCAAACAACAACAAAAATAACCATTAGTGTTTCTCAAAGTCATCTAGTGTTTTGTATAAAGAACAGAGTTTCAAAAAATTGATTTCAGAGGAAAATATGCATACTTTATGATTACCCTACCCCCATAGAGAAAGAGAGATTGTCATTGTTAAACTATACAATTATAAATATATACTTATTAAATGGAACATGCAATTATTTTCAAATTTGAAAGTAATATGAATTGGATTCTTACAATGATGGAAATAAGGACTTATGAAAATGCTAGATAGACATGGCAAATAGACTGTGATCACAGCTCTTGAAAACAGAGACAGGGAGCTCCCTGAACCATGATGGCTATTCAGACAATACCCTGTCTCAGAGAGTAAGGTGGACATTGATTAAGGGAGACCCCTGATGCAAGTCTCAGGTCAGCACACAGCTGCATATAGGCACCTGCATCCACACACACACTATGCCCACACACATTAAAACACACATACATACAAACCACACACATATACAGATGAAATAAAAGAAAAAGTGGTCAACCAAACAAATAACTTTTTAAAATCTTTTACTTAATATAGGTAGTTTTCATATAGAATTGATTATTTTTTGAGAATATAGTACGATTACATTTCTCCCTTCCTTTTCCTTCCTTCAAACCCTCCCACAATCCCATATCCGCTCTCCTTCAAATTCATGGTCTCTTTCCTTTTTATTGTCACTATGTTACTATATGCATATGTGTTATATTTTCAGAACAAAATGTGTGATAATATAACTGAGCTCCTAAGAAACATTTTTGTTTGTTTGTTTAATGACACTTTTGTTTATCCTCTAACAAAGAAGTTGTGATTAACACAGAAGTTGAGATCAAGAACTAATGTCTCTCACAAGAAAGGAAAAAAGAAAACATAAAGCAGAAATAGAAGGCCTTTCTTGAACTGATTTGTGTTTTATTACAACAACAGGTAATAATGGATTTTTAACTGTTACAGTTTCAGCAATAAGAAAAGAAAGGGCATTGCTTTAAAAATAAACCAAGATGTAAACACTAGATTTGTTTGGTGATATTCAAGTTTTATGGCTTGCCTCTTCGTCTGATCATTAACAGAAGCAAACCTCTTTATTGTTAAGGTTGTCCAATACAAAATCATGTCATTGTTGAACAAAAGCAATGATGTCCTTTCTCCCCTGGCAGCCCACTCAGCGCTGAAAGGCTGCTTGGGTAAGATCAGACAGGGAGGAAGTTTCCAGCCGGATCCCAGCCTACTTTCCCTACATCTGAAAATCAAGGTGTGTGCTGGCACTTATCCTCTAGTTGCCCATTTGATTGTTCCTTTCGTCCACAATACCTAATCATCTCTTACTGGATGACAGTTATTTAAATAAAATGTTAGCTCTAAACTCAGATAGGTCCTAAAGTAAAAACTTTGCAACCCTTTTAGCTGTGGTTTCTTTGCTATCCTTAAAGTTTCTTTTTCAAATACTAAGTGGTAGCTTACAGGTCTCCTCTAGTGGTACTTTGAGAGACAGGGTAGCTTCACAGGTAAAATTATATTATGCTAAAAAAAAGAAATCCAATTGCTATGTGTTCTTTGTAGAATAACAGTAGAACCCCACAAACTCAGAATGTGGCTCAGATATTGAGATTAAGAATGTCACATGTATCCCAAGAAATCTTTGGAGAGGGATGCTGGCCAGTCTTACAGTGGGAGTTTAAATTGTCTTGAGGCAGCTAAGAATGGAGACTGATGTGTCTTAGATGATAGCTAGAGAGTAAGGAAATTGAATATTCTCACATGTATGGTGAGAAATTTCAATAAGTCTGTTAGAAAGGCACACTGGGCTTTCTTACCAGTGTATACAGACAGTAAGAAAACAGGAAGAACAAAGATTGGCATGAGAGCTTTAGGGGCAGAACATTAAAAGATGGTATCAAAAATAAACAACAAAACCCAATTGACATCAACCATCATCATAGACTAAATTTCAAAGGGAAAATAATCTAAATGACTTCTTTTAATATTTATTAACTTGACATTGTATAGTTTTTCTGAAAACTTTGAAAGTTAAATATCATTTTGTTTTGATTTATTTAGAAGACTAGCATTGTTTAATTTTACTCTTTATGGAAAAAACAAAAAGGTAAAAAACAAAAACATTACACCCTACATAGGAATAAAATAAGAGTTTTATGAATAAAATAGGGGTACACTAAAATAGTTAATGGTTGCATAGCCAAGCCTAAAATTTGTTTTTCCTTTGCCAGTGGTCCATTATGTTATCTAGCTATTTGAAAAGACAGTAATGTTATAATGTCCTATAATATCTGTCTTGAATTTGAAAGCTGATGAGAAATAATGTCTGTGCTCTGGTTAGCCTTTTGTCAACTTGACACAAGCCAAAATTATCTGAGAAGAGGGACCTCAATGGAGAAAATGTTTCCATCAGATTGGCCAGTAGGCAAATCTGTACGACAATTTCTTGATTAATGATTGATGTAGGAAGGCCAAGCTCACTGTGTGCGGTGCTTTCCATGGTCAAGTGGAAATATAAAAATATAAATATATTTTATATACATATAAAAAGCAGTTGGGAAGCCAGTAAGCAACACTCCTCTGTGGTATCTGCTTCAGTTTCTGCCTCTAGGACTCTGCCCAATTTGAGCTTCTGTCTCCTATACTCAGTAACGGACAGTGATCAGAACATATAAGTCAAATAAAGTTGTTTGGGGTGATGGTCTTATCATAGCAATAGAAACCAATGACAATGACAGTCTGTGTTGATGTACTCCTGCCCTATATTTGAGTTTATAATTTTCACAAGAATAGGAGCACTGATATGAGGGAAACTAGATATTTGATGAGGAGTTGTTAGAGGATGACAAAGTATGAATTAGAGCAGCAAGAGACATCTAGAACTTTTGTGGAAGACTAAAGTTGTCATCGAGAACAAATAAACCACTTAAGAATTATAAGTCTGTCATGCTTATTGCAGAAGGCCAACAATACCACTATAAATAACATGGATAAAGAGGGAGAGAGGAGAGAAATCTAATACAAGCAGCAAAAAGTGAACAAATGCCTTCATTTCTATGTTTTTTTGTTAATGTAAAAGAGAATTAAATAATAGTCTATGAACTTTTTGACCTTATTTTTTTGTGGTTTTGCTTTGGCTGCTATTAGTGCCATATTTTGAGAAGGACCATATGTGAATCAATCTTTAATTCTATTTACACTATCATAACTACTGATGCTTAATTTATTCCATTCCATTCCAGAAGGTGTGAATGCAAATACAAGAACAATGTCAGTAGTTAGGATGTCTTTTCGTCTTAGATACAGTGCTTATATATAGCATTGTATGTTCTGTATCAGTCTCTGGAGTCATGGATTGTATTGTGGGGGGATTAAGGTATAAAACTTATATTCATTTTAAGAAAAAAGAGAACTGACTTTTGAGGCATAAAAACTCCAGTTAAACAAGAGTAAAAGAGGAAGAAGGAGAATTATCAAAGCAAATGACTTTTAGTCCTAAAATCTAAAGTTGAGAAAACTAACAGTGTCATAATATCTTGCTGTGTTTTTTTTTCTTTCTAAACTCTGACATAAAAACTGTCTGGGAAAAAATGAAGTGAAATTTATTAATTGTCATCTGTAAGGCAGGTGAAAGGTTGACTTGATACAAAGGTCAAGAATATTCATTAAAAGTAAAAATTAAAATGTTATTGGTTAAGGCAGCTTTAAACAGCACTGCACATATCCTGGATGTACAGAAAAGGCAATAGAGTGCTTGCAGAATATTTTTCAGGGACATGCGAAGTTTACCAGATGTTAATAGCCTTTCAGTAAGGCTTCCACTCCTAGGAGTTTCTATAGAAAATTATGATGAATAGTAAAAATTATTTAGCAACCAGAAAGACCACACAGCACTATTTGTAATATTAAAAAATTGAATAAAATGTATGTGCTGACTAATAAGTGATTGGCCCAATAAATTATGGCACATAAAAATGCATAATTTGAGAATATAATATATTGGCATACTCCAGAATAATACTACCTTGGAATTATTAAATATCAGACTTGAGGAAATTACTGAATCACATATAAGTACTCATTATATTCCATGATTAATTATTATAATATTATATGAGGAAAAATTATAAAATAATGCTTACATATAAGCAAAATAGCTTTAAAATGAACCCTTAAGCAGTTGTTTTCAGATGGGTTAGATTACATTGCTTTTATTTAGGTTACATTTTTAATTTTTTATTTTATTTTATTTTTCAGTGCATATTCTGTTACACTACAATAAATGTGTGTGAGTCATACTAGCTCTGATTTTTTTTAATTAACTCTAATTTAAAAATTACACACACCTCGTGAGGTGTCACAGAGCACAAATATGCTTGCCACCAAGTGTGATTCCCGGAGCTCAAGCCCGGGAACTCACATAGCAGAAGGAGAAAATCTCCTCCTGAGGGTTGCCCTCTGACCTACACACACAATAAAAAAAAATCGATCACCAAAGAATAATACTCCATGTTGGCATTTATACAAGGAATCCAAATTATATGAGTTAGAGTCTATGAAGCAGGAGGTCAAATGGTAATTGGCAATCAAGAGAAAGTAGAGACCTGCTGTTCATTGGGTATTCAAGTAGCAGTTCTGGAAACCATCCAGACAATATTCACCTCACACTATCAGTTCACTGAAATTGTTAATGGAATAGTTATAACGCTCCCTCCTTGTACTACGAAATAATGTTTTTACTATGGGGATTTCTGTTTCTAGCAATGGTACAATCAAAGGGAATACTTTTACTTCTTTCCTTGAATGATTAAAATAAACACACAAAACAGGTCTCCAGATCTTCGACATCAGGAATTAAAAGCAATGATCTTTGAAAGGACTCCCATGACAATTGATGCAACTACCAGCTGAACAGTATCTAGGGCACAATCCAGATGAGAGCCCAGGAAAAGCATGGTGGATCACACAGGGTTTGTTGAACTGCAAGTGGGGCTATGGACAAGACACATAGGAGTCTCCAAAGCAATATTAGAGAGGAGGGAACTGCCCAGAGAAGAAGCTCCTCTGATCTGCTGAACATCCCTCAAGTATTCAGGAGACAACTTGTTAGAGTACTTGTGACCACCTGAACAGCTGAAAAATGAGCATTCAGAAGAACAAAAAGAGAATATTGCTAGTTCACAGTGCATAGGAAACTATGATTTGCTACAAGGTAGAACAACTCACCAAACAAACAAGGGAGGAGCTGTGAGAGTTCTCAACAACATTTTGCCACCATTGCAAAATCAATAACCTAATGGTAACAATAGCAAAGAAGACAGATTTGAATTTAAAAACCCAATTTCCCTGCAAATCAAAACTACTTCGAGATTCCATCTTACAACCATGAGAATGGCTAAGATCAATAACAAAAGTAACGACTCATGCTGGCAAAAATGTCGAACAAGGGGAACACTCTTCCATTTCTGGTGTGATGTGGGATTTCCCTCTGTATGCTGTGATTACCATTAATGAGTATAGAAACTGCCTTGTCCTGTTGATAGGGCAGAACTTAGGTAGGTGGGGAAAACTAAATGGCATGCTGGGAGATAGGAGGCAGAGTCAGAGGGAAGCCATGTAGCCAGCCAGAAACAGATGCTGTTACTTTACCCAGTAAGTCACAGCCACATGGCAATATAAATAAAGCAAATGGGTTAAATTAAGATATAAGAGTTAGCCAATAAGAAGCTAGAGCTAACGGGCCAAGCAGTGATTTAATTAACACAGTTTCTGTGTGATTATTTCAGGGCTAAGCTAGCCAGGACAAACAAGTGGCCTCCTCCTATAACCCTGGTGGACATGAAAATGTGTACAGTGATTATGGAAATCAGTATGGCAGTTCGTCAGAAAATTAGGAATCTATCTACATCAAGACTTATATACCACTCTTTGGCATATACTCAAAGGATACCCCATTCTACCACAAAGACATTGGTTCAGCTATGTTCATTGTGGCTTTATTAGTAATACTGAGAAATTGGAAATAACCTAAATGTCTCTCAAAGAATAGGTAAAGGAAATGTACACTTACGCAACGGAGTATTACTCAGCTGTTTATAAGATGATACCTATAGAATGGCTCTGCTGCTTAAGGTTTCAGTCCACCATGGCCAGACATTTGTCGGACTCCCTTCCCCCAGCAGAGCTTCGTCCTCTCCACCTGACCTTATGTGGAAGCTGTCCCTGAGACTACATGCCTGACTTATGCATGACCTTAGACACAGTTCCCTGTGTTTCCCCACTACTGTCCATATGATAACTGGGTATTGTGCTCCAGCTGTATGGTAGGACACTGCTGCCAAAGGCAAGTTAGGTAATGCCCCTGCCACTGTCTCTATCCTATACATTCCCCTTAGCCTGGAATAGATCTGAGCTGTCCACTGGAGCTGACACCCAGTAGGCTATTTCCCTCATATTCACAGCCATCTGAACCCTTCTCACTGCTCCTGCTCCCTCTAACCTTATGGACCAATGACCAAACATCCATGAGGAGGAAGGAGACACACAACATCATGAAATTTTCAGGCAAATGGATGGAACTAGAAAAAAATCATCCTGGGTGAGGTAATCCAGACTCTAAAAGACAAATATTTTATGAACTTATTTGTAAGTGGACATTAACTATGTTAATGATAATCATGCTATAATCCACAGACCTAGAAACATTAGGTGAAGAAGAAGGCTCTAGTGAAGGGGAAATAGAGTAAATTTTATAGGTGGACTAGGAGCAGATAGGGATGGAAGTAGGAGGCATCTGGTGATGGGGTAATGGAGGAAGAGAGTGCAGGTAGAGACAGCTTGAATTGGGGAGTATTGGGGGGTTGAAATCTAGTGCAATGGAAACTTCCTATAATCTATGAGGATGACCCTAGTGAGGACTCCTAGAAATAGAGAATACAGAGTCTTTTGTAGTCAGACAAAGAACCAATTGTAAAGCTGGGTTGCATTCAGTTGCCTTGTTAGCCAAAGGGGTCCCATAGATATCTCTAGCCCATCCAAACTGATGTTGGGACAAAAGGTCGTTCTCTGAAAATTGAAAGCATGGCCTCATTGCCGAGGACAAAACCCACACAGCTCATTGAAAGTAGAAAGGCAGAGCTAGTGCCTGCATGAAGCCTTCACCCCTATGTTTGTTCTGGTCTCTTTGGCAAAAAGTTACTCTGCAGGCTATGAAAAGAGAAACCTGGACACTAAGCTAGCCACAAAATCCTTGACCGACAGTCTGTCCTGCCTGTAAGATGTATTGAGGCAATGGTAGCACAGAACTTGTGGGAATGGCCAATGAATGTTTGGTTTCACTTGAGATCCACACTAAGAGAGGAAATCCATTGCCTATACTGCCCAGCTGGCAGAAATGGGAGAATGGATAGCCCCAAGACCTAGAGTAGAACCAAATAAGACTAGCAAAAAAAATCAGTGAAATGATTCCTAATATTTTGTTATACTTATGCATAATGTTTTGTCCAGTCATCACCAGAGAGGCTTCCTCCAGCAGCAGATGAGAGTAGATGCAGAGACCCACATCCAGATATTAAGACATTATGCGGAGAGAAGGTCTAAATTAAAAGTCTCCATTGTGTCCCTCTCCTAGGAGATTGGGGAACCCCAAGGAAGAGGTGAGGAAAGACTGTAGGAGTCAGAGGGGATAGCAGATACCAGGAGAGCTTGGCCTACCAAATCAACTAAGCAGGGCTCATATGGGCTCACAGAGACTGAAGCAATAAGTATGGGGCCTGCATGGATCTGCACCAGGTCATCTGCATATGTAATACCTGTTAGCTTGGTATTTTTAGGGAACTCATAACAGTGAGTGTGGGAGTATCTCTGAATCTTTTGCCTTCTTTTGGGATTCTTTTCCTCCTTTTGAGTTGCCTTGGCCAGCCTCAATATGAGGGCTTTTGCCTTGTTGTATCATATCTTGTTTTAAGAGAAAACAGAAGAAGAGTAGATCTGGGGGAGACGGGAGGTTGGAGGTATTTGGAGGGAGAGGAAACTGCAGTCAAGATATATTGTATGAGAGAAGAATCTACTTTTAATAGAAAATAAATAAAAATCATAATTTCTCAATGATGAGGAACATGTAACCTAACTAGCAACCCCAATCTCGGTTTTCATCAGTATTTTATCACAGCAATAAGAAATAAACTATCAGTCTTTCCATATCAATTAATAGAAGCAAAACAATTCTTGCCGTACATGCCCACTGATAAACCTAATCTAAACAGTTCTTCTTGGAGACACTTCCTAAGAAAGTCTAGATTGTGTCAAGTTTTTGGCAATTAAAGCCAACCATCAGGACTTGTCAGGTACTAATTTGGATCCACAATGGAATGAATCTGTCCTCTTCAGTCATTCGCAGTCTTCTAGAGGGTGTAAGCTGTAGACATTGCATTGTATCTAACTACGCAAGAATCCTTTGGGAACTGAGAGAAGGGGACAACTGAGAATACCTGGACCAGGTTTCTAAGAGGATTGGATACTTGAGATAGCCTTTGAGATTCAGGGTACATTCAGGGAGATGAACACTGGGAGCAGTGTGAACTAACAAAGGCTCATGCAAAGAATAATGCAGTGTGGGAGAAAGACGACCAGAAAGAGAGATAACATTGAAGACGTGAAGGCAGCAAACAACTGAAAAGCTGTAGACTTGCCTATGAAAGCTTAAAATGTATCTGGTTGGCTATAAGGGGCAATTTAAGGGGAAGAGAATTAGACTTTCACCTTTTACATTAAAAAAAAAAAAGACTTTTACCATGGTCTCATGGAGAGTAGTTTTGAGGAAAGTAAGAATAGTTGCAACATGACCCTTAAGAGAACACTGCTGCAGTTCGTTCTAGCAGTGTTTAGTGCTGTACTAAATGGGGAGGATGGGGAACGTTAATTCCAGCGACATTAAGAGATAGATAGCCAGCCATTGATAGCAAAGGAATGGAAGGGTGTTTTGTTGGAGGCACTTCATTTGCACAAACAGGTAGACCATGGTGCTACTCATTTAATTAGAGAAGGGGAAAATGAGTTTGTGTTGGAAATGTTGAATGAAGTACATTGAAGACGGATCTATGAACCAATATCTCCTGGAGCTCCTTGAAGCCAGTGTCACTCTGATATGCCACGGGGGAAACCTCACTGAGTTCTGTGAACTATACTAATGTTCTGGTAAGGTGCTAGCAAGTACCTTTTATGGAGGTATGTTAAAATTTATTGTTATTATTGAGCCATTGCAACACTCATTGCAAGTGTTAGTATTTTACACTTGTATTACTTAAAAGGAAAGTAAGGCTTAAGGAGGATATGTAACTTTCTCAGGGCCACTCTGTGGTGGTTGTGATTCAGTAAGCCAGTCCTCTTAATTCAACAGTGTAATAATACTATAACTTAAAGGAGACTGGAGAAAAGTAGAGTGGCGCTGTGTCCTAAATCACTCTCTCTATAGACCTGTGCTCTATTTTAGAAAGTCATTTGTCTCCAGAAATATAAGCAAAGTGAGCAGCAACTAGGAGTAGAATCCAGTGTCCAATTCTAGTCACCTAAGGAATAATCTGCCTTTCTTCAGGTCTTCTCAATTATGTACTTAGTATACTCAGAAATGATGATTTTTGTCTGACTGATTTCACATTTGAGTCTGATCATCATTGCTACACAAAATATGGATTCATCATCTCAAGTTATAGTTCAGTAATACAGGAGTGATCTGTGAGCCCCCTGTGTCTGTCCCTGAAGAGCTAGGTGATGTCATCTTTCTAAGTTTCACTGTTCTCATCATTTGATGAGACTGATACCTACAGCCTACCTACTTTGGCAGAATACTCCCAGAAAAATATATTAAACTGCATTAAAACTTATAAAGCACCACAGGATGAAGTGAAAAATGCACAATCAACTTTTGCTTGTTTCTTTATATATACATATATATATATATATAATTCCTTGACTGTTTATTCATATGTATTCCTTTGTGACCTTCTATGCATAGCTTTCAAGGACAAACAGAACACTTTAAATTATCTAGTGTAATTTATTCCCCAAATTTTGCTTTTCCTTGAAAAGACTCTGATAAATTGCCTGTACTTTACAAAACAAAGAAAATACTCTGCTCCTTTATCTGCTAAATTGCATAGCTTCTATCTTTCAAGCCATTCCTTAAAATCCAGTTATCCAGTCTGTCTTATAAGTCAACTTTCTTGCATAAAAATGGATTTATGCTCACAAAACACAAATAACTGGCACATTTCTCTGTGTATTTTATTCCTTTATTTTGTAAATGTAACATTAAGCTCTTAAGCTATTGAGTGGAGTAGTAGATCAAAATAAAAGATCAATGTATTAGAAATCCTGCTTAGGTCGAATGATGTCCCTGATAAGCCTCATCCCCTTCTCTGTAAAAAGGAACAACTAACACAAAACTCAGAAAATTCTAAAGATAAAATAATAGGTGTGTATTTGCATTTGTGTGTTTCACACATGTGTGTGTATAAATAGCTATACATGTTTATACATATACATGATTCAAAATATTTCTGTGCCTTTCATATACACATTTCAAAAACCATAGATATTATCAATGATTAATATAACTTTTATATACCAAGAAACAGTGGTGAAGTACACCCTTAATAGCAGCCCTCGAAAGACAGAGGCAACCTGATCTCTGTGAGTTCAAAGTCAGCCTGGTCTACAGAGAGTTCCAGGACAGCCACAGCTACACAAAACTTGTATCCACTCTACAACTCTCCATCTGTAGACTGAGTTGCCAAAAACAATACAACTCTATTATCATTTTCTTTCTTCCCCTTCGTTGAAGTAGACTTTTTGTCACATAATATGTTCTGATTACTCTTTCTCCTCCCTCTATTCCTCCCAGTTCCTTTCCACCTCCCCTCACATCCATTCCCTGTTTATCTCTCATTAGAAAACAAACATGTTTTTATGGGTTAATAGCACAATAAAAAAAGATAAAACATAAAACTAACACACCACAATTGAACAAAACAAACAAAGAGAAGAACCCAAGAGAAGGCAAGATTAATAAAGACATATTTGTTTGCACACTCAGTAATCCCATAAAACACTACACTGGAAGCCATAATATATAACCAAAGGCCATGGTGAAGACCTATGCAGAACCTTTGCATGTTGCCTCTGTTGTGACATAATATGTGTTTTAATCATGTGAATTTAGAAAGCCTTATTTTCTTGGGGTCCTCAATCCCCTCTGACTCTTACCTTCTTTCTGCTTCTTCTTCTTCAGGGTTTACTAAGTCTTGAGGAGAAGGATTTGATGGAGACATAAAGATTAGGGCTGAGTGTTTCAAATACTCACCTATGCAGGAGGAAGCTTCTCTGATGATGGCTGCATGAGTAAGTGATCTAAGAGTACAGCAAAATACCATTAATAGTCATTTTATCACTACTTGTTTAAAATTAGTATTATATGGATTTGCCCTAAGTCCCTGAACTATCTAGTCTCAGGTTCTTGATCACAATAAGCAATGTCAGGTATGGGTTGTATTTCATAGAGTGGGCTTTAGGTCAGATCAGTTATTGGTTGTTTACTCCCCCAAGCTTTGTGCCACCACTGCCCCAGTATAATTTTGTGGGCAGGACACCATTGTAAAGGGCTTGTGACTGTTTTGAGGTTAATGCTTCTCTTTTGATGGGGCACAGAGTGTCTTCCTGTAACAAAGACACTGAAACTTAGGAAACACTGAAACGTTGTAGGCACCAGCTTGGCATCCTCCCACTCAAAGAGTTGTATTGGTTTTGTCTTAAGCAATGTGGCCTTGCTGTCTGTTTCTGGGAAAGAACCTATAGTCTTGGCAAGACCTGAGTTGTTTGGAAATTACCATGGGACAGTTTTGGCCAACATTCAGTTAGATATAACGCAAACCCAGTGCAGGAAACTTCATTTGGTAACAAGAGATGGCCAGTTGGAGCTCTTTTGTCCCCATTATTTGATGATTTTATTTAGATAGACTTCATATATGTATCTATTTTATGAGGTTTTTACTATATTAGGTTTCCACACTATTCCTCAAATGTCCCTTAATTTTATTTGTCTCTCCCCATTTTCCCTCCCACTAACCTCTCCCCCTTCCCATCGCTACTTGATCCTCCCATTCCATAGCATCTCTTCATCCACAAATATTTATTTTATTCCCCTATCTTATCAGATAAACTATCATTGCTTCTCTGGGATGAGTCCTGCTGGATTATATTATTATCTTTTTGATGTGTACTTGAATTATATGTTCTATTATTTTATTGAGGAATTTTGCATCTTTCTTCATAAGGGAAAGCAGTGTGTAATTCTTTCTTAGATCTTTAGGTGGTTTGGGTATCAGAGTAACTGTGACCCTGTACAATGAAATGAGCAATCTTCTGTTTCTATTTTGTGGAATAATTTGAGGAGTATTGGCACTAACTCTTCTTTTAAAGTCTGACAGAAATCTGGTTCTGGGCTTTTTTCCTTTTTCTTTTCTTTCTCCCCCCCCCCTTTGGCTGGAATATTTTAAAAATTAATTCTATTTTACTAAGGAAGTATAGATTTGCTTAAATTGCTTATATAATCTTGATTTAATTTTGGTAAGTGATGTGTATCATGAAAAATATCCATTTCTTTTATATTTTTCAATTTGGTGGAGTACAGATTTCTAAGGTATGATTTTTCTGTATTTCCTCAGTGTCTTTTGTTTTGTCCCCACTTACATTTCTAATTTTGTTAATTCGGATATTCTTTCTTCTTAGTTAATTTGATAAACATTTATCCATCTTACTAATTTTCTCAAAGAACCAACTTTTTGTTTCATTGATTCTTTGTATCGATTTTTATTTCTGTTTGATTGATTTTAAGCCTGACTTTGATGATTTCTTGCCATACGTCTTAGTTAGGGTTTCTATTGCTGAGACAAAACACTGTAGACAAAAAGCAAATTGGGGAGGAAAGGGTGTATGTTGTGTGGCTTACACTTCCAGATCATAGTCCATCTTTGGAAGAAGTCAGGACAGGAACTCAAGCAGGCCTGGAACCTGGAGGCAGAAGCTCATGCAGAGACCAAGGAAAGGGAGCTGTTTATTCCCTGGCTTCCCCTGGCTTGCTCAGCCTGTTTTCTTATAGAAACCAGGACCATCAGCTCAGGGATAATACCACTCACTATGGGCTGGGCCCTCTTCCAGTGATAATTAATTGAAAGAAAAATGCCTTATAACTGGACCTCATGAAGGCATTCTCAATTGAGGCTCCTTCCAGTTTGTGTCAAGTTAACACACAAAAATAGCCAGTATACCTTATATTCCTTTCGAGTATGATTTCTTCTTGCTGTTCTATATCTTTCAGGTATGCTTTTAAGTTACCAGTAAGAGATCTCTCCCTTTATTTTTAATATAGGCAATTAGTGTTATGAACTTGCCTCCTAGAACCACCTTCATTTTGTCCCATAAGTTTGGGTATGTTGTGTATTCATTTTGATCCAATTCTAAAGAGTCTTTAATTTCTTTCTTTATTTCTGTCTTGACCCACATTTCATTCAGTGATGTGGGATTCCCCTCTGTATACTGTGAATATCATTGGTTAATAAAGAAGCAGCTTTTAGCCAATGAATATGGCTAAGTTGGAAGAGAATTATAGAGAGAGAGTAGGCAGAGACAGAGAGAAGCCATGTAGCCACCACAGGAGACAGACACCAGATACTGGACAGAACCTTCCCTGTAGGCCACAACCACATAGCAATACAAAGATTAATAGAAATAGTTTAGTCTAAGATATAAGAGCTAGAAAATAAGAAGTGTGAGCTAATAGGCCAAGCAGTGTGGTAATACTACAGTTTCTGTGTGATTATTTCAGGTCTGGGTGGCCAGGAACAAACAAGCAGGTTCCATCTACAAAATAGTGCCCAAAAAACGTTTGGAGCTGATGCCCACTATCCAGTTAGGGTCCAGATGATTTTATGCACCATTTGGGATCAGAAGGAAATTTGCTTAGACCATGCACGTGGCTCAGCACTCCCTGCCTGGGCAGGCAGCAGGATTGAGATTGCTAGGAGTGCACAGGCAGGAAAGCATGGCAGATTCCCACCACCATACACAGAGACATTTCCAGGCTGCACACTGTGCTGCATGACAGGTTTAGCTTTTACTCAGATAAAAAGGGTTTATACGCTGCAGGGTGCTATCCAGAGTGGAGGAGGTGAGGACAGCTCCCACTCAGTCTCAGAGGCAGTGAACATGCCTCCACCATGTTGCACTGGGTGGAGCCAACAGGCAGAGTGGCAGAGCTGGTCCTAGCCATGACTGCTCAATATTTAAAAAAAGTACTCTTGATCAAAAAATAATTACAGATATGCAAGCAATAAGGACAAATTAAGATAAAAAAGACTTCTAAATGGGTTATAATGTTGGATAAATGTATGAGGGTTTAGAAGAGACAGGAAAAAGAGTATTCACAGTGATAATATAAAAGAGTATGGAGAGTCATTGATTAAAGGAGTAAAGATAATAAAATAAACATTAAGCTTGTAGAAAAAGTAATAGAGTAAGAAAAATAAGACATGTAAAGATGAAAAATAAACAGAGAGACAGGATTATCTATATTATTGTGTTTTCTTTGAATTTTTTAACTGCAGAGAGACATTTGATTCTGGGAACTGCTAAACTAAACACACACACACACACACACACACATTAAAGGTATCTTGGATTCAAAATTTGGATCTAAGGATATGTTGCTTTGGAAAAGAGGTTCTGCTTTGTTTCCACAGATGATGAGAACCTGTGGATTCCATCCAGGCTAATGTGGTTTAATGGACCAAACCCTCCAAAAGGTCTCTGTGTCTCTGTTAAACCTCAAAAATACTTTTCCCAAAAAAAGCAGGAAGCATTTTGGAGATAATTACGCCCAAATTCCCAAATATTGTTTATAAATGTCTGTTTACATTTAAAGGGGGACATGCTATAGAGATAAATATTTTGCATTGCTATGGACCTTAATTTATTGATATAAATTTAAGGTCAATTTTGTTATATATATTTCTGTTCTTCATTAAGGTATTGTGTTTGTGCAGCTCATTTAAAAATTAATGTATAATTAAGAAATACAGGTTAATAGATAGTCATCTATAATAGTCAAGCTTGTAGTCATGTTAGTTAGATTTTCTAGATATATAGAAATACATTTCAAGGGTCAGAGGAAACAAGCTCCACTGGGAGCAGAAGCCAGGAGCAAATCCAGCCCTGGGAGCCATTCCAGTCCAGGATTGAGCCAACGACCTGACTCAGAGTCTACGATCTCCACTGGAACTGGAGTGGAACTGAAGCAGTTACCTAAGACACAGAGAGAACAAGTTCCACCAGGAGCAGATGCTAGGAGCAAACCCAGTTCCACGACAATGGGCAGATCAGGATTGAGCCAGTGAGCAGATCCAGAGTCAGCAATCTCCACCTGAACAGGTACAAGGGAGTAACCGTTGAGTGAGTAAGCCAGAGCCAGAAACAGCTAAGGGTCCAGATATGAATCTGGGACATTCAAAGGAGTAGACCTAAGCCAACAACCCGGTGGATCTGGGTGAGAGTCTAGGACCTCCCAGGACCTAGGCCAGAGCCAGGACCTCTGTCAGCATGGGCATGAGTGAACCTGGGTCCTCCGAGGTAATAGGCAGGAACCAGAGTCTTGGCAGGGCCAGAAGCAAGCCTGGGAACTCAGAAAGGGTAGGCCTGAGCGAGGTCCTCTCTGGGTTCAGGCATTGGTCTGGGACATCAAAGGGAATAGGCAAGAACCTGGAACCCCTGCAGATCTGATCACGAGTCTGAGACCTCTGAGGAACTAAGCAGGTCCTCTGTGGGTTTGAATGCACCTAAGCTTGGGACCTCCATGTCAGTAGACTGGAGCCAGAAACCTTTCCAGGTCTGACTCTAACCCAGGGACTTCTGCAGAAGGGAATCCAGACCAGGATTTACATATACAGGTCAAAGCCAGGTACCTAAGCCAAAGTTGCCCTGAGGCAAGGAACTCCACCTTGGAAACAAATTCCACAGGACAGGAACCTGAGAATCCTAGGACAGAAAGGGCCTGAAGAAACAAGCTCCACCTGGAGCAGAAGCCAGGGGCAAACCCATCCCTGGGAGCCAACCCAGTCCTGGGACACTGGCAGACCAGGATTGAGCCAATGACCTGACTCTGAGTCTGCAATCTCCACCGGAACTGGAGTGGGACTGGACCAGTTACCTAAGACACAGAGAGAACAAGCTCTACCAGGAACAGAAGCCAGGAGCAAACCCAGTCTTGGAACATGAGCGGATCAAGATTGAGCCAGTCACCAGATCCAGAGTCAGTGATCTCCACCACAACAGGCCCCACTCCAAGCCAAGGACATCAGCAGGAGGAAATCTAGACCAAGATTTACAGAAACAGATAAATGCTAACAGCCTAGGCCAAAGTAGGCCTGAGACAGCAAACTCCAAGGGAGCAGACCAAAGCACAGGAACACTGAGCTACCTCCAGGAACAGTAATAACCAACAGGGTAATAGAACTGTGACACTGACTATACCACAAGGAACAACCATCTGAGCTTTGGAGTCACTGACACTTAGAAGAAGACTATCCAACAGAATCTCAGACAGCCCCAGCCACACTTATTAGAGGAAAAGATGAGTAGAAAAGGTAAGATCACACACTACACCACGAAGAACAACACAATACCAGTAAAACCTAAAGACCCTACAAAAGCAAGACCTGAACAACCAAATATGGATGAACCAGAAGAAAATGATCTAAAAAATAACTAGGTGCCCCTCAATGGAAGAATGGATCAAGAAAGTGTGGAGTATATACTCATTAGAATACTACTCAGCGGTAAAAAACAAGGACATCTTGAAGTTTGCATGCAAATGGATGGAAATAGAAAACGCTATCCTGAGTGAGGTAACCCAAACCCAGAAAGATGATTATGGTATGTACTCACTCATTAGTGGACCCTAGCT
>PVIU01014851.1:0-50357 GCA_004026605.1 Ondatra zibethicus | reverse complement strand
CTCCTTCCCCCCTCCCCTCTCACCATTCCCACCCCCACTCCTAACCCCACCCCTATCCCCACCCCCGTGCTCCCAACTTTTGCCCAACGATCTTGTTTGCTTCCATTTTCCAGGAGGATCTATATATATTTTTCCTTGGGTTCACCTTGCTATTTGGCTTCTCTAGGCTTGTGAGCTATAGGCTTAATGTCCTTTGTTTATGGCTAGAGTCCACTAATGAGTGAGTACATACCATAGTCATCTTTTTGGGTCTGGGTGATCTCATTAAGCATAGTGTTTTCTATTTCCATCCATTTGTATGCAAAATTCAAGATGTCATTGTTTTTTACTGTGGGGTAGTATTCTAATGTGTATATATTCCACATTTCTTTATCCATTCTTCCATTGAGGGGCACCTAGGTTGTTTCCAGGTTTTGGCTATTACAAATAATGCTGCTATGAACATAGTTGACCAAATGCTTTTGTAGTATGATTGCACATATCTTGGGTATATTCCCAAGAGTGGTATTGCTGGATTCTGAGGTAGGTTGATTCCCAATTTCCTGAGAAACTGCCACACTGATTTCCAAAGTGGTTGCACAAGTTTGTATTCCCACCAGCAATGGATGAGTGTTCCCCTTACTCCACATCCTCTCCAGCATAGGCTATCTTGGTGTTTTTGATTTTAGCCATTCTGACAGGTGTAAGATGGTATCTCAAAGTTTTTTTGAATTGCATTTCCCTGATCGCTAAGGAAGTTGAACATGATCTTAAGTATCTTTTGGCCATTCAAATTTCATCTCTCCCATAGTCACATTGATGATTATCTTGATTATCACCATAGAAATTTCATCTGATGGATGGAGATAGAGACAGAGGCCCACATCCACATCAGAGCAATGGACTAAGCTCACAAGGTCCAGTTGAAGAGCAGAAGGAGGAAGAAGATGAGCAAGGAAGTCAGGACCATGAGGGGCTGGTCTACCCACTGAGACTAATCTGATCTAATAGGAGCTCACCAAATCCAGCTGGACCGGGACTGAATGAGCATGTGATCAAACCAGACTCTGAATGTGGCTACCAATGGGGGCAAACTGAGAAACCATTGATAATGGTACTGGGAACTATCTCTTCTGCATGTATTGGCCTTTTGGGACCCTAGTCTATTTGGATGTACACCTTCCCAGGCCCGGATGGAGGGGGGAGGGCCTTGGACTTCCCACAGGGCAGGGTACCCTGCCCTCTCTTAAGGATGCAGGGGGAGGGAGGAGGGATAGGGAGTGAGCAGGAGGGGACTGAGAGAAGGGGAGGAAGTGTAAGTTTTTGAATAAAAAAAACATCCTAGACCAGTTTAAATAGGCAATCCCATCGTGGTCATCCTCTACTCCTTTATTAGGAAACCTTGTGGCTATTGGAGCATGTTGTATCACAAAGCATTATCTGCTTGCCTATGATTACCTAGTTATGTGTGAACTCTCTCAATGGAAAGTTGGCTCTAAGGAGCATGGTGTCTAACTATGCACTCTCCCTTAACCCTTTACAAACAGAGGCTTGTTGAGAACTTTTTCCCTCCAGGCACCCAATGACAGGATGTGCATGATGGATCTATCATGTACCAATGATAGATAAGTCTGGAAGGTGGACGAGAACAACCTAAGGTGGGCACAGTCATCTGCCCTATAGCAGAAGCACAAGCTTTAATAAATAAATTTTAAAAGGGGGAATATGTCAGAGCCCATGGATGTAGATTCGTTCTACCTTGACAAAAGGTCATAGAGTTCAGGTCTATTCTTGTTCCTTCAAGGTTATGATAGGTGGTTTGATCCAGGGTAGACTGCCTATAGGATGCTTGACCTAAGGTGTAGTCACTGCATGTCCTGCCTAAACAATAGAATACTTAACTCAGGATAGATGATTGATAGATAGATAGATTGATTGATTGATTGATTCATAGATAGATATGTAAACTTGATGTTTTACATAATGTGGAGGTAATTATTTTGTTCCTTGTTTGAATTATGGTAAAGAAGTCTTGGATTCTTCTTTCCTTTTGAATTGGGGTGTATAAAGCATATAGAAAATAAATGCAGGCGGATTTGGTATTCACTGGATTGCACTCCCAACTCTATTCTGTGTCTTCATATATTTCTTTTGTATCTCTGTTTTGTCTGCCTAACACTTCTAATCCACACACTTCTAGCCTGGAATGTATGAAGCCATCAAGACTGGACCCTCAGCATTTTTGTATAAGGAATTAATAAATATTAGTTCTATTTCAGGGTTACAATATGGAAAACACTAATTGACAATTTCTAGGTCTAAAAGGATACACCAAAACTATATTTTGAAACAGGCTTTAATTTATGAGCCTGAAACCAGATGGCCTAGAGAAGCCACTGGGCACCACCCCTGTGGAATACTGCCCACCCATAATTTACATTTCAGCATGAATCACACAGAAATAAGGAATTTAGGAGCAATAAAATTCTGTTTTCTCTGCTCACCCCACTCATCCACAGATGTGAGTTATTTAGTGTCTTGCTTTCTCTCTCTTTGGCCCTACTTGTCTTGTTGCCTGATGACTGAATTTGTGCCTCTTCACATGTCTTTGTCCTTATGGAAAGATCACAAGAACATAGTTTCTCTTCAAGATCTATCTGCAACTGTCTATCTGGTCTACCTGGGACTGGCATGAAAAGAGAAAGTCTACAGTCCATGTCTTTAGCACAACTCAGCAAAGGATCTTGTGCTTTGCAGAAGAAATTCATGTGTCTTTTCACCATAATAACTGGAATAAACAATGGGAAGTTAGACTTTACAAGATCCTAAAGATGACATTCTTTGAGTTATAAATTCATTGAAATATAAAATATACTTTCATTCTGTACTGGACTATTTCTCAAGGCCAAAGTCACTTCTCTGCTTTTCTCTACTCTGATCTAGTACCTTCTTCAATCTTACTGTTCCTGTGATGTCTCTTTTTTTCATTTCAAGCCTTACAATTTTTCTTCTATTCATTACTCTTTGATAATTATGCAATTAAGCCCTCAAATTTCATTTTTCTTACATGAGTTTGTGTATGTGTCTGCCTCTTTCTGTGTCGTAGTGTGTTGCGTATGAGTGAAGGTGTACATGTGCCACAGAGTGAGTGTGGATATCAGGTGTTTTTCCACAGAGTGAGTGTGGATATCAGGTGATTTTCTCTATGTTCCAGCTTGTTTGAGACAGGTTTTTCTTTTTTTCTTATTATTTTTTACTTTCTTTTTTTCTATTTACCTCAGCAAACACCTAGCTAGTTGGCCTGGGATCTTCTGAGAATTCTCCTGTCTTTATCTCCTATCTTGCTATAGGAGTCCTGGGATTACACAGATGCATGCCACCAAGCTGGGCATGCATGGGTTCTGGGAATTTGAACCCAGGTTTCATGCTTACACAACAGGTATGCTATGCAGCTATCTCTCCAGTCCCACATTCTAATTTTTATCCAATTTATTCTCATTGAAGCATCTGATGTATTATTAACACCTATTTTTTTGGAAATTCTCTTTTCTATCACATATGAAGCAATGCTTATTATCCTTATTTCTTATTATCCTTCTTTCTTTTGGGCTTCCTCCTCTGAACATTCTCCTTTTTATTTTAATTTATAAGTGTGGGTTTTCTCTTTCATCTTCCCTACTCTATTTCCCTTCTCTTTAAAGAAACTCAGTTGACCACAGACTGCATAGGACAACATCTCTCCTTTTCTGACCTGTTTTCTGTGCAATTCATCAAAATGCTTACATGTGTACACTCCAAGGAAGTTGCCATACACTCCAGCATCTTTTTTTCTGAATATATTCCTACACTGGAGCTTCCAGTCATAATTACCACCATATTTTCATAGAGAAAAACTGAAGCATGATCCTCAGTTCTGTTTTTAGAATATTCTAACCATGAAGTAATGAGTTTCATCGTATTGTTGCCATAAGTGCATAATTTTGTCATATTCACCTATTTTCAAAAACCTTTGTAGGTCTCTTTTTTCTGCCCAACATGTCCCGCTATGACATCTCTAGACAGCCCCCACTTAATTTCACACATTTCTTTTCCTCTAAATTCTACAGTCTGGGAGAGTACAAGTGACACTTTTCTTTCTGCTTCTGGCTTCTCCCAAACACCATGCTCACCAGTTCCATCCATTTTCCTGCAAGTGACAGGACTTCATTCCTTTTGTGGATGAATAAAATCTTACTTAATGTATATACTACATTTTCTTCTTCCACTCATTGATGATGGGCCTTCTAGTTGATTTCACAGCTTGGTAACTGGTTCATATGAAGATAAGCAGGGATACTGACAAATCTCTTGTATGGTGACTTAGATGCCTTATTCGTAGAGGTGGTGAAGCTGGCGATATAGTGGTTCTGCTTTCAACACTTGAGGAATCACCATAGTGACTTCTTCAGAGACTGAGTTATTTTACATTCTTACCAACCACGTGTCAGTGTTCTTTTCCCACTCACTGATTCTTTCCAGGTTATTCTGTTTTATTTTCCTGACAAACATGCAGCCTGGAGAGAGATGTACTTTTTATTTGCATTCCTTTTATGGATAAAGATACTGAAGTTTTTGCAGGTCAATTTATTATTGACTGAATTCATTATTTGATCTTTGTTATGTTTAATTTTTGAGTCCTTGCATATGTTAACATCTGTTCCCTGTTGAATAAATAGCAGGCAAAGGCAGAGGCCCTTTCTCATTCCCCTAACTGCCTTTTCCCTCTGTTCACCATTTCTTATATTCCCATTTGGAGATTCTTAATATGATTTCCTAGCTACTATAATGCATATTTTATCAGTAAATTATCATCGTGCTGTTTAGGCTTCCTGAGAAACTGGTTCTAACATGGAGATACCATCCATGCCCACTTCGGACTAGAGCATGCTTCTCTCAAACTGTCCCCTGAGGTCATAGGATGGACTGATGCTCTAACTTAGTGAGAGCAAGGGAAAACAACAGCGGTGGCCCAAGAATGAAAATATGTCACCTCAGGGAACAGTTAGAAAGAGTACCATTCCTGATATATCTTACCATATAAAAGCTTCAGCAATAAAGGCAAACTAGAAGTTCAGCCTGGGAAGTCGCCCATACAGAGGATTCTCATTCAGGAACTGCAACTGACTGCTTCAACTTCCCCAGCTAGTTTCTGCAGGATGCCATGAACATCCATTTGATGATGTTCTTTTTGTCTATGTCATTTGCTCTTTTGCTTGACAACCTCACCTGAGGGGGACATTCTCCACTGCTCAGGAAAGTCTGGGCACTCCAGGTGGCTGTCTTCTTCAGTGAGTTTCTCTTAGATGGCATTGATGATTTTTTTCTTCTCTCTCTCTCTCTCTCTCTCCCTCTCTCTCCTCTCTCTCTCGGTTTCTTAAGAAATTCATTTATTCAATACAGAAACTATGGCTATTATTGTGCAACATTCTCTGGACCATACATAACAGCTATTGATGTTCTATTTATGAAATTATTAATCAATCCTGCATAGTGAGATGGTTTTCCATATGGCCTTCCAAGTTTTAGACCTTACATTAAGATACTGGATCTGTTTTTAGTTGAAATGGATGAGAAGCAGGAAGTCATCTTCATTCTTCTACTATGGGCATCTAGCTTTCCCAGTACTACTTACTCAAGAGACTGCTTTTTTTCCATTGCATGGTACTTGCATCTTTGTTAAGAATCAGATGACTGTAGCTCTGTGGACTTATAGCTGGGTCCTCAGTTCTATTCCATCAACTGACATGTCTATGTTTGTACCAGTATCGCACTGGTTTTGTTCCAGTGGATTCATAGTATAAATTGGAGTCAGGAATACCTGGGATACCTCCAGCACTGCTATCTTTCTCAGGATTTTTTGGAACATTTGGAGTTCATAAGAATTCTAGGAATTTTTCTTTCTGCTAAGAATGTTATTGAAATTTCGATAGAAAGACCATTGAGTCATTTTTAGTAACATGTCCATTTATCCATGTTCATTCTGTTGATCTATAAACATGCAACTTTTCCCATGTTCTGATGTTTTCTTTAGTTTCTTCTTTTACTGTTTTATAGTTCATGGTAGAAGTCTTTAGGATCTTTGATTATGTTTATGCCTATGTATTCTGCTCTTCATTTGTTTTTTAATTTAATCCTTGCTAAACCTAATAGGTTTATACAAATTAGAACTACTCTGTCTTCCTGGGAAACTAAATCTGTCATGATGTAGTGGCCCACTTTGGGCCCAAAACCTTCTCTTAAAGTCTGTTTTTCCTCTGAGAATACCAGGTAGAATTTTTTTTAACACAACTTCTTTCATGCCATATCATAAATGACATATGACTACTTCTGCATTTTTTGTGTTTTCACATTTTTGGTTTTGGCTTATAAAAGTCCAGTAGCTAAAGCTGGGATTTTAAATTTCCACATGCCAATTCCAGTTTTATAAAGGAAATACTCACTCTACATATCTTCATTAGGGTTACTAGTGTCACTCTGGTTAGTATTAACTATTGACTTAACAGAACCTAGAATTATTTGGGAAGAGAATCTAATGGAAGAATTGCGTATATCAGTTGGCCTATAGCATATCTTTGGATGGTTGTCCTGCTTGCTAATTGATGTAAAAGGGACCAACCCATTGTTACTGATATCATCTCTAGGCAGCTGGTCCTGAGCTGTATAAGAAAGCTACCTGAGCATAAGCCTGCCTAGCACCCAGCAAGCACACTGGTTTCTACCATACTTCTTTGGCTGTGCAGTGACTTCCTTCAGAGATAATACTCTATAGGATAGCAAGCAGCCCTGCCTTCAAGTCCCTGCCTTACATTCCTGTCTTGAATTCCCTCAACTATGGGCTGTGATGTGTAATCTAAGTCAATTAAACCATTGCCACCCAAGGCTGCTTCTGGTCAGAACGTTTGTCACAGACACAGACATTAAACTAGTGTGGGTATATTGGCGGTGTCCTTTTATTTTGTGTTTTTTAAATTTTATTTCTGCTCTCGTGCTAGTTTTTTTCTTATTATAGAACACTTCTCTGAGATCTAATGTGCTAGTGTTTAGGTGCTGACTTATTATGGAGATTCTGAATTATATCCATAATATTATACAGCTAACCTTAAAACATTGAGTATTATTAGGATATTTCTCTTCTCAACTAATAAGATCTTGCAGTGCACAATTACACCAAATTACATGGGATCATTATCTAAGACTGTTTTGTTTCTGAAATTAGGCGTAAATATTACTTTACAAAACTTGGATGTTTGTATGCTTGCTTACATGTTTATCAACCAATTCATTTGCTCACCACTTCTTCTACAGCACATATTTTCATTACTATTTTCCTTCTTCCTCAAATGCCCATATCATTTGTACACCTTTCTCATATGACTGTGTTGATGTTAAACACATACTGACATCCTTGTTAAGTGTAGTCGTTCATTCAAATTTAAGCATGCTGAAGTTTGTTTGCATACAAACTACACTGGAGAAGAATATTTTATCATTGAACTTTTAGAATATCCAATTGATCCAAAACTGGAAAGAGAGATTCTTATATATATTGACTCTTTACTAGATATTGATTTTTTTAGTGATTTAGAAGAAAATATTTTGAGGCCCCAAAGCAAAAGGAGGCATGATTAAACTGTGAAACAGATTTTTTCCAAAATGTTACTTGTCCATAACTTAAACTGCTTTTATTCTAGTTTTGATCATACAGCTTCATTCAAGGTTAAGCCTGTGTTTTGTCAATGCAACATGGTTTCTAAGGTCAGTACAATAATCTAATTTTGTCTGCTTTTAAATATTACTTGTCTGAATCTCAGTAATTAGGAATTATTTGTTATCACTAAGTAATTAATGTAACTAAATAATACTCAGTTTTTATATGTTTTTATATACATGCACAGAGAGATACACACATGTGTATGAATTCAAGCACATGTGAAACAATGAAACATTGACCATAATTGGAACAATGTTGAGTTACATATCTTGTCCATAAAATCACCCATAAAAAATGTTCATGGAAAACATGTTAAGAGTTATCTCCTCTATTGTCCTACTCTCTATGAAAAACTTGGGCATCTGAACACAAGCGTATTCAACTTCAAAACCCTAAGAATGTCTGACATAGCTGACTGGAAGCCTGTTAAACTCATTGGAGTTTCTTTTGTAGTTAACACTGACTGTCCCTCTTTTAGGACTGTACATAAGGACCCATAATTTCTTTTGATCTAAAGAGATGTTTCTCTTCCAACTCTAAGCCAACACAAACAAAGTCAGAAGCTAGCTACACCATGGTATAGAAAGCTCAGGTCTTCTCATTGTTGTTCCATTGAATGGTATTTGAAATTAAAAACCGTGGACAAAGTAGAACAAAAATAACAAATCTAACACTGTATTACACGAGCAGAGCTTGCATCAGAAACTGTTGAGTAACAATCACTGACAATCTTTATAATGATGCAATTGAAGAAGGACTTTTCCTCTTAAGCCATTTTCTGCCAGGTGATTAGTTTATTTGTATTTCTAGAGTAAAATCATCTCTCTATTTGAATTGGCACAAGGAGCTCTGATTTAGCACAGAGGTCTATGGTTGATAAATTGCTTACCTCATCTCTGCCTGACCTAATGTCAAGCTGACCACATGTCACAATGACAGGAAAGAAAAAAGCATCAATGCATTGCATTCTATATGTGTCAAATCTAGTGATATATCCAACTGCTGACTTATGTATTGCCATAGTTTCAAAGTATTATTACCTCCTACCAATATCAATCACAGATAGAAAAATAATATATAGCTATGATCCAAATGATAAATCTTGGGGACCTGTGAACTCCTTCAGAGGGGGGAAAACTGCTTGTATGTTTCTCTTCAAAACTTTTTCTCAGAATAAGTATTGTTAAGGTGTTGCTTATTGAAAATATGGCACATATACTCATTGCTTTTTAAATTTATATTTTATTTTTTAATTATATGCACGGAGCTGGTATTTGCACATCACTGCATGATTCCACAAAGCCAGAAGAGGGCATTGGATCCTCTGAAAATGGATGAGCAAGTATTTTTGCCACCTGACATGGATGCTGGGAACTGAACTAATGTCCTTTGTAAAAAGCAACAAGTGCTCTTAACTGCTGAGCCATTTCTGTAGCAATGATAATTATTAGCTTAATTTTAAGAGTTTTAATTTTCATAGCAGCAACCAAAGAGCTCGTGCTAAAACCGTGATAGTGAATAACAACTTTTACTGTATGGCTTTAAAAATATCTCTTGCTGAAGAAGACGCCTGTTATAAAAGGAGACCATTTCAGGACAGAATAGACTTTATGGATGCCTTCTCAAAACTTTGTATTCTAAATGGGGAAAGACCAATCTGTAATAATATTTGCCAAAAGTGACCGAGGGATAAATAGAAAATTAAAAGCAGAATTTGAGTTTCTGTGTCAAATTTGTAATGCAAAAGGACAGAATGAAAACAAAGACTTCTCATATAAATTTTTCTTTGTACATGAAGGGATAGTTTTATATGCACACGTATGAGTGAGTGTGCATGTCCTTGCACATACATGAAGAGGCCAAACTTGGGTGTCTTTTTCAATAGCTCTTTCTGTTTTCTGAGACACAGTCTGGCCCTGAACCTGAACCTCACTGCTCTCTGGCTGGGCCAAATAGCACACCAGTAAGCCCCACAACGCACCTGTCTCATGCCACCATTCTGGGGTTTGGGGCATGCACAACTATGACCTAGTTTTGCTTAAATTTTGGGAATTTGAACTTAGGACCTCTTGCTTTTACAGCAAGTACTCCTGCTCACTGAGCCATCTCGCCAGCCGCACTACTTACTCATTATTTTATTCTTCATAATACAAAGAAAGTACACAATACTGTTAAACTGCAAGAGAAAATTCTGTGGAACATAAGAATGTTTCATTTTACTGTGTGCTATATCTTGACCTTTGATGTGAAAACTTGATTAAAAAAAATAAAAGTGATTTGCTGTGAAACAGGAATCTGTTGTTTAGTAAAATGCTCAGGAAGGAGCTGAAAGTGTAGCCTGGTGAACCTTATAATAGACTGCAATCAGAAACATTCGCCATGGACAGCGTGTTCATGCTAAAATACAAACTCCAATCCAGTTGATTTCTGTTATAGTTTGGTTTCTGACATGATGATTAGCAATACCCACATTTTAAAAGATTTTGCCAAAAGTTGAATGAGTAATATGTGTGTTTGTAATTAGCGGCACATTGTGCAAAGGAGGGGCTGGGCTACCCTGCAGCCAGGCAATTGTTTCTTTTAACGTCTAAGACGCCACTTTAAAATTTAACTATGATTTAAGTTGATGAGTAATCTGGGGAAATGCATGCATGCACGTGAGCATGTGAGTGTGTGTGTGTGTGTGTGTGTGTATGTGTGTGTGTGTACGTGTGTGTCTATGTGTGTGTGTACGTGTGTGTGTGTGTGGAATCTGAAATAAAATGAGGGTTTCACTACAGACATTAAAATTTCTGGAAGTTACCTTTATACCCACATAGTGATGATTAAACTACTAACCCTTAATGAAAATATCTTGGAGTATGTGCCAGTGTCACCAATTACCAAGAGAAAAGGAACATTTCTGTACTGTTCTATGCAGTGATACTATGTAGAAAGACTAATATTGGGAAATAAAACTCAGTGACAAATGGTGATGAAAACAGAATGGGAGTCTGAGGGTGTAACGTGAAGTCGTTTCTATTCCAGGACACTACGCTCAGGAAATGAAACAAAGGGGCTGTCAACTGCCACCGCTGCCAATGGGGTAAATGCAGCACTGCAAATTTACTATGGCCGCTTGGGGTAAATTTTCCTAACCCCATCTTTATCCCCAAACAACGTAAGAAAGTATTCTCACCAACCAGTCCCTCTGTATCATGGAGAGTGAGGAGCACTTGTGAGCAATTGCTGAATTTCAATAGTAATTAATGTGACTGTTCCCTGCGGAGAACATGCTTGCAGGAGAGAACACCAGTGTGAAAACAGTATGTCTAAAGTGAAAATTGAAATCCATTTCCATTCCATATCCAAGAGATTTTGCAATTCAAAGCATCCTGTACTCAACTTTACACATTCATGCTCAGTTCACTCTTATTTTTACTTCTCCCAATCCTGCCAAGGACCAGATGCACATTAAAGCATCAAAATGGGTGAATCACAAATGTCAGCTTCCCTTAGCACTGAGCAGGAATATTGCATTTCCCCCGCAAGTGATAAAACAACAAACTAACCTCTAAACATCTATCCTTGAGTTATTTTGTACTTTTATGGAACATTATTATACTTCCCACTGAGATTTTTTTTTTAACTGAGGACACATTTAGCTGAAGAAAAAATATCATTAATGGGACTGGAGAGATATCGCACGGGTTAAGAGCCCTTGCTGCTCTTACAGAGGACCTCAGTTAGGTTCCTAGTACCCATTCTGGGCAACTCATAGCCACCTGTAGCTCCAGTTCCGGGGGATCCAGTGCCTATGGCTTCCTTGGGTTCCTGCATTCACATGCTCACACACATGCCCACATAAACTAAAAATAATAAAAATAAATATGTATAAATATTTCACCAATAATCTCATTTTGGTTTTTAGATTTCATGTATTGAAAATAAACATATAGAAAATATTTTTATAGCTCATATTATTTCCATGGAGTTAGAAAGGTGGAGAGGGAAGAGTAGAAAATGTCAAAGATGAAAAAGATACCTATCTTGCAGTTTTGTGCTTTATGCTGACACATGGCCTTAGTTTTCTGCTGACATTAGTCCGATTCTGAACAGAATGTTAGACCAAACAGCCCCTAATTAATCCTAGAGACATGTATATCATCCTTTTTATACTGATCAATCAAAAATGTTTCTAAATCAGCCATAGCTTATAACCACCTTTGAGATTCTATAAAAATAAGAATTTCACAAGCCACTGCTGTCTGTACAATGAAGGAAAAGGGGCTATGATAAAATCTGGACTTCAAGTTTTCTGTCAGCCATTCGTATCAGGCAAGCGTGGTACTTGTGTGCACACATCATGTCCCTGGATGTATATTAAAGGCACACATTCAACTCATCTAGTCATAAAGGGGTAAGCCAAGACTGCAGTGAGTGAGTCCACGTTGCTCTGCTGCCTTACCTCCACATCTCAGTTCCACATGTGGGATTAGTAAGGATAAAACATATTTAATTGATTTTTATTGAGCTCTACATTTTTCTCTGCTCCCCTCACTGCCTCTCCCCTCCCCCCTTCAACCCTCCCCCAAGGTCTCCATGCTTCCAACTTATTCAGGAGATCTTGTCTTTTTCTACTTCCCATGTAGATTAGATCTATGTAAGTCTCTCTTAGTGTCTTCATTGTTGTCTAACTTCTCTGGGATTGTGGTTTGTAGACTGCTTTTCTTTGCTTTATGTTTAAAAACCATCTATGCGTGAGTACAAGTGATAATTGTCTTTCTGGGTCTGGGTTACCTCACTCAAGATAGTGTTTTCTAGCTCCATCCATTTTCCTGCAAAATTCAAGATGTCGTTATTTTTTTCTGCTGTGTAGTACTCCATTGTGTAAATGTACCACATTTTCCTTATCCATTCTTCAGACGAGGGGCATTTAGGTTGTTTCCAGGTTCTGGCTGTGACAGACAAAGCTGCTATGAACATAGTTGAGCACATGTACTTGTGGCACAATTGGGCATCCTTTAGATATATACCCAAAAGTGGTATTACTGGGTCTTGAGGAAGGTTGTTTCCTAATTTTCTGAAATCACCACACTGACATCCAAAGGGACTGTACCAGCTTGCATTCCTACCAGCAATGCAAAAGTGTTCCCTTTTCCCAGCAACCTTTCCGGCATAAGTTGTCATCAGTGTTTTTGATCTTGGCCATTCTTACAGGTATAAGATGGAATCTCAGAATTGTTTTGATTTGCATTTCTCTGATGACTAAGGAAGTTGAACATTTCCTTAAGTGTCTTTCAGCCATTTTAGATTTCTCTGTTGAGAGTTCTCTGTTTAGGTCTGTACTCCATTTTTTTATTGGATTATTATGTGTTCTTTTGATGACCAATTTCTTTGTATATTTTGGAGATCAGCCCTCTGTCTGATGTGGGGTTAGTGAAGATCTTTTCCCATTCTGTAGGCTGTTGTTTTGTCTTGTTGACTGTGTCCTTTGTTTTACAGAAGCTTTTCAGTTTCAGGAAGTACCATTTATTAATTATTTCTCTCAATGTCTGAGCTGGGGTCTCCTGTGCCAATGCATTCAAATGTACTTCCCACTTTCTCTTCTATAAAGTTCAGATGATAAAAATCATAGAAACAACACCCTTTGCAATAGCCACAAATAGCATAAAATATCTTGGAGTAACTCTAACCAAATAAATGGAAGACTTGTATGACAAGAACTTTAAATCTTTGAAGAAAGAAATTGAAGAAAACACCAGAAAGTGGAAAGATCTCCTATGCTTTTGGGTAGGCAGAATTAACATAGTAAAAATGGCAATCTTACCAAAAGCACTCAACAGATTCAATGCAATGCCCATCAAAATCCCAGCAGAATTCTTCACAGATCTCGAGAGAACAGTACTCAACTTCATATGGCAAAGCAAAAAACCCAGGATAGCCAAAACAATCCTGTGCAATAAAAGAACTTCTGGAGGCATCACAATCCCTGACTTTAAACTCTACTACAGAGCTACAGTACTGAAAACAGCCTGGTATTGGCATAAGAACAGACAGGAGGACCAATGAAACTGAATAGAAGACCCAGACATCAAACCACACTCCTTTGAACACCTGATTTTTGACAAAGAAGTAAAAAATATCAAATGGAAAAAAGAAAGCATATTTAACAAATGGTGCTGGCTTAACTGGATATCAACATGTAGAAGAATGAAAATAGACTTATATGAACCACCATGCACAAAACTCAAGTCCAAATGGGTAAAAGACCTCAACCTAAAGACAGCCACACTGAACCTTATAGAAGGATGAAACATTTTTAATGCTTAAAACTTGGTATGTGTATCTTGATTCAAAAGCTTATATTGTTTTTCTACTAGCAGAACTGTAAGAAATGAGGCATCAGAGGCAATCTGAAGCTATGGTAGGCTGAAGTGCAATCATTTACCTCATCTCTTCATGAAAAGCTTTAAAAATGAAAGCATCAGATTTGCATCTTGGAAAAACCATTCTGTTTTCAGCATAGAAGAAAGATTCACAGAAAACAAGTTTCCTGAACGTGAGTGTAGTGAGAAAGGTGAGGTTGGATACACTCCAAGTGGTCAGACAGTTCCACATGTCTGTTTGTAGCCACTAGGCGGGCCCTGCACATTGTCATAGTCCTGTAAATCACCGGGCAGTGGTGGCGCACACCTTTAATCCCAGCACTCGGGAGGCAGAGGCCGGCGGATCTCTGTGAGTTCGAGGCCTGCCTGGTCTACAAGAGCTAGTTCCAGGACAGGTTCCAAAGCTACAGAGAAACCCTGTCTCGAAAAACAAAACAAAACAAAAAACATAGTCCCATTACTCAAAGATGATAAGCTTCACTTGCTTTGGACAGTTCATCTCTCATGCTTAAATGCAAAATCAGCATGGTCAGTGTAGTTTCAGCTTCCTGTGACCTGACCCCTCAGAATGACTGCCTTGAAAGGCCAGGTGACACACAACGTATTGCTCAACTTTGGAGAAGTCATCTCTAGAAGTTAGCTAAAGATGGTCTCCCGTTCCACAAATTCACGTGGATTTGAGGGTAGTGATGATGTGAGGAGAAGCTGCTGTGCACCAAACAAGAACATGGATGAAAACCTGCCTATGAGGGTCCATGCTTCATAAGAAGCCTCCCACAAGTAGACGGGGGATGAGAATCACTCATGTGACAGTTCTACACAAGATTGCCTACCTGGCTGTGTTACTCCAAGGATCACATGACATTTGCTAAGTCTTGGGCAACTAAAAAAGAAAAATAAAAGAAAGAAACTTATTCCAATTAGGAAATGCAGGACAGGTATTTATCCAAGAGGATAAAGAAAGTGAATAAACCCATGAGAAGATGTTTGACATCACTAGTCATCAGGAAAATAAAAATTAAAACCACAATGAGTAGAACTATGTCTCTACCAGAATTGCTAAAATTAAAAAGCATCAGTTTGTTAGAAAAACTTGACAGTTATAAGTGTCTATGTACCTAATAATGGATTAAAATAAATCAAACCAAGACACACAGAACTAACGAAGTGGAAAGGAGAAAGTCACCATTATAACATGAGATTTTAGTAGCCCTAACCTTATCCCAGTAATTGATTAAAAATGAAAAATGTAAATGCTACAAGCAAGTATATAGTGCACATAATACCTGAAAACAATTGCTGTATTTCTTTTTTGGCTAACACTAGCCAAATCACAGAGAGCAGAAAAACAGGGGAAGTATTGCGCTCAAACAGAATGACAAATTACAAAATTCCCTTATTATGAGGATAGTCACTAAACTGCAAATCCGTGTGAGTCGCCTCTAATGTCAGGGTGCCTTTGGGGAGACAGGAGGAATGCGTTCACTGACAGTCATCCATTGCCAGGTGAACGATGGCACTTCAGATGTGGTTGTTGCCCTTTCGTTACTGACTCAATACACAATGGGACCTCCAATTTCTGAGAGTATAACTATGCTGATGCTTTTTCCAAAATGATTGAGTTTAATAAGATACAAAGATCCTTCTGGGGCAGAAGACAGCTACAATCTTTGAAGAAACTGAAGGCCAGGATTGATAAAACCTTGTGTAAACCTTACTGTAACCACTGCCCTTCACTGATAGTGACCATCTCCCCTCCCATTCCATTTAAATGTCTTCTTCTTGTATACAGTCCTGTCTTGGGTTCCATGTCCGAGGATGATACAGAGCAGAAGGATAACTGGAAGTAAACTTATTAAGCTACCCTTGTTGGACCACAGTGGATGCAGTTGTCTAGGTGCTGTGATCATTAATGAAACACAAATATACCCAATCAACCCACTAAGAAGTAGCAACCCGTCCTTTTCTTGGTAATCAAGGTTGATTATTCTAATCGGTATTTATTTTTATGTCTATTTAATTATTGACATGAAGAACTCAAAAGTATGCACATAGTAGATGCAGCTTCAAGTTTAAGAGAACACTTGTTTTGTCCTTGGAAGAAACATTCCTTCCTTAGACATAGGGATTGGTGACGGGGCTGTATGTGAACAAACTCTACAGGTGAAAGTCATGGCATAATGGTGAAAGGGTCCAATCACACTTTTCATTCTTGAGTTCGAATCCTATGGACTTTATCTTAGAACACTGTACTCTATTGAGTTCATTGGTGTATATTTCCATCATGTCTTAAAAGACAGTTTCCTTACCTCACAAGTTATTCACTCCAAGTTAGCTAAAGTTGAAGTAGCTCATTCATCTGTTTTATAAGGTGACTGCTCCTAGGATTGCCATTCAGTGTCAGGGCTTCTGAGGAATTTACTTTTCTTGGTCACCAGTTCCATGTAGCATTACTCTTTAGTAGAGAGGTGTTTATACTTAAAAGAAAGAGTTCAAATACAGTTCTTGATATCCATACCATGTTAGTGAATGAGATTCTTAACATAAACCTGAAGGCGAGAGAAGAAATGTTTTTCATCTTTCATGAGAAAGTGAACCACCATCCTAGTATAGTGGTACATGCCTTGAATCCCAACTCTCGAGGTAGTGGCCTGTGGATCTCTCTGAGTTTGAGGTCAGCCTGGACTACATAGTGAGTTCCAGAACAGCCAGAGCTATATAGTACGATCCTATCTCAAAAACAAAAAAAAAAAAAAAAGAAAGAAAGAAAAGTAGAAGTGGGAGAGACAAAGAGAGAGAGAGAAAGAGAGCAGGAACTATTTTGATAACTGATAAACTTATTCATTAGATCGAGTGTCTAAAATTTTCTAGTACAGTAGAGCATATGATACAATGGGTGAAGTTGGGATTGCCATGATTTTAGCATTGAAAGTCATTAATCTCTGAAAGTCCTTTCAATGTGCATTATATACTAAATTTACTATCTTCCCTATGCAAGGGATTATAGAAACTCTTCTCTTCAAGATGGTTTCTAATTCAACAGGTCAGGCATGAATGTAGGTGTTCCACCAGATGTGCCCCCTCCCATTTTGGTTCTCAAATCATTATAATCTCAGTCACTGCTATGCTGCTGAAGGCCTCTTTAGCCTGGGTGCCCAGATCTCTATTATGACCTTACTTTCTATTATTGTGATTACATTAACCTTAATTCTGAAAGCTAAGGGTCTCAATATGGCTTTTGTTCCCCCATAAGCTTCATTAGTGTCGATATAAGACCGTCTAGTCCCGTGGTTGCAGTCCCATCACATACGCTCAAGATTCTCAGTAAGGCTTCTTCCCCCAAGAGCCACTGAGCTCCTTCCTGCTGGTATGGACACTCTGTTGGTGATATCATGCTCTGACATATCCATATCCTTGAACTAACTTCTTCCTGACATTTCCGAAGTCTTTATCACTGTGCTGGTTTCTCAGAGTTTCCTAACAAACCTTAGGACCAGATGTAGGTGTCTTTGTCAGAACAAAGCATCTAATTTATGAATGGAAATGTCTCCCATGATAGAAAATATTGTCCCAGCCAAGTTTTGTTCTTCTGTATATGATCTAACATCTTCAAGATCTACCTCAATACCCCCTTCTGGTCGTTAGTAGTACATAATAAGGAGGGCCAACAATTTGTCTCACATAAAGCGTGTCTTCCTATGGCAGATACTGTTTACCTTCCAAGGCTGTGATGATACTCTGTCTTGGCTTTGTGCCTGTAAGAAAGGAGAAGTGACGAGGGCAGATACCAAGGATGTCAGGTCCTCCAAAGCATGTTCTCCTCCAAGCTTTTCATCTTTATGAAGGAGGATAGGACTACTTTGCTAGCTTAGAATCTTGAACGAAAATTGGAATCTCAAGGTTTTCAAGTCATCCCTTAAAATATCTGCATCCCTTAGTTCATACTAATATTCGTTCTTTAACTTTGGCATTAAAAATTGAAAATTATGTGTTTATTCTCTCTTAGGACTTTGAGAATCTTAAGGTTAGAGTCTGGGACTAATAAATAATTACACTATTAAAATGTTGTCAAAGGGGACCCTTGATTTTCATTGCATTACTCTGGGTTGACAATTGGATGTCTGAATGTATAATTTACTTACCAAGATGTTAATGAAGTTAACAGAAGCCAATCCTTCCTCAATTATAGTTTTAAAAATGGTCATAGACACATATGGTTCTTCACAAAATACAGTGATCATATATATATATTTTTTACTACTTCCCATTTGTCCTATAGTGATCCCAACTAATCACAGGCAGATGTCTTCTTAACAGCCATGATCCCACAGTATACTGTGCTAAAAGTATGATTTTGTTGTCAATAATCACATAATGAATTCAATAGAAAACAAGGCCTGGGGATCAAGTTTGGTGCTAGTTTTTATTTCGGACCCATGAGAAGTGAGAAATGTGGTACAGATGGAGTGGGTACAAAGATGACTCCCACAGAGTTGGAGAGAGCGACTGCTCAATCTGGCTTGGGCATCTTCTAGAAGAGACAGTGGATATTTGTGTATGAGAAAACCTGTGGGTGGGGAGGGATGTGGAGAGAGTGAGGATATGTTGAAGTTCTCAGAATCAAGTGATGTCATTTCTATTAACGGTAAGAAAAAAGGAGAAATAAAACTGGGAGAATATAAAATGATAAAAACGAAGGGTTTTCAAGCATTGACTTTCTGGTAACCACCAAAATAGATTTTCTGAAACCACAAGACAGCACATAAGAGCATAACCATCTACAAATATATTCTATGACTGATGCACATTGATAACTAATTGTTTCACCCAAAGAATATTGTTTCAAAGATTCTCATGCAAATTTTAGGTGTTTCTGGAAAGATTCCCCTTTGTTAAAACTCATTTAATAAACTCATAATTTGTAATGATATGCATATTCCTACTGTAATAGTCTGTGATTGCTATTGCAATGTTGTTAGCAAAAGTTTCATTATCATTTGGAGATTGTCTTTCTATGCTAAGGTTTTTCCAGACTAATAAAAGTTAAAAAACTAGTATTTCTTATCTCAGTTTTCAAAAACAGTTTGCAATTAAGCATGAAACTGTATCCAGATGTGATGTGACCTGATATGAGTTTGAGCAGGAGAGCCAGTAAACTAGCAGAAGGTGAGAGGTGAGGTAAGGTGAGGCCAAGCTTAGCAGTCCCCATAGCTGATTGGAACAGTGAGTAAGTCAAGAGTATCTGAAACAGCAGGTTAAAAAAAATGTGTCTCACATCTTCACACAGAAACATTGTTGAAATAGAGGCCTTCTTCCTCTGGTCACAAAATTACATGTTCTGATAGACTGTGGTCACTCAGTTCGATGATACAAAGTTATGACACCATAATAGGGTGAATTAGATACAAACACCAGATCTTAAATAAAAAAACAATTGACTTATACATGAAATGCTTGAAGAAGATGGTGGCTTACTTAGGCTTGTCCACTTTTGAATAATTTAGTAACACAGTTACGGTTCCTAGCCACATGCCTGGGGTGTCAGAGAATAGGTGGATGGTCTATACAATAAAGAAACTAACAACTATCATTGGAACTGCAAAAGAAGGTAGGTCTCAAGTCTGTGCATCCAGAATCTACAACAAGCATTCTGTTAGGACCAATGATAAGATTCACTGATGGAGTCCCTGCTTCTCATCTGACTCGAAAAGATGGGCTGATTTCTTAAAGACAGGTTGGTTCTCAGAACATCTTTCTTTCCCACTGTCTTTAGTCAGCTTATTATAAACTCCACATAAAGGAAGGGGAGAGCAGAATCTTTAACTACCTGTTTGAGCTGAGGACCCTCCAATTTCCTCCTGATAAGTTTTAAAAAGGGGTGAGACAATATAAGTATTAGTTAGCTTAATTGGTACACTGTGTATGTGTACAAGAAATCAATTATTTTCTAGAAAATGGAGGTTCAAATTTTCAGAGGTAGAAACAAGAATTTAATAATACAAACATCTATAAGCAATTTCTAGTAGCTGTTAAAAGGAACATGGTAATATAATCTGGGGAACTATATGCTAGTAAATTTTATATCTTACAGCAGATGAATAACTTCCTAGAAAAACACGATTTAGAATAAGTAAGACCTAGAAAAACAGGACAGAATATTGACAGAGATATTAAATAAGTCACTTAAAACCACCCAACCGAGGTGTCAGGACAGTGTGTCTTCGCGGCCAAAGCCTACCAACTTTCTCTCTAAAAGGAATAATATCAAAATGGTTTCATTTCAAGATATTTTAAATTCTTTGGATTTATGATATAATTCCCAGTCTTTATAAATAATAACTTCATTGTGAATTCAAAAATTCTTTGATTGCTTGCAGAATTTATTGGGAATTTCATCTATAACTTTTAAAAATCTATACTTAGATATTTCTGTCATCTATTTTTAAGATTTATTTTATCTATACGGTGTTTGCCTGTGTATGCAACTGTATACCCAAATGCATGCAGTGCCGTGGTGAGAAGAGTGTTCTGGATCACCTAGAACTGGAATTACAGAGGTTGTGAGCCACTTTGTGGTTGCTAGAACTCAAACCTGGGTCCTCTGCAAGACTCTTAACTGCTGAACCATGTTCAAGCCCTTCTTTGGTGTCTAACCTGGATATTTTTCATAGAGTTTTGAATGGCCATCAACTAAAATAATATATTCAAATTACTATGAAGCATGTAGAGTCACAATAAAAATGATAATTTTAAGTCACTATAGAATTATAAATATATATACCTGAAATACATAAAATGAAAGCTTATCTGTTAATTAACCAATATGAATTACAATTTTTAAAAACTTCCATCTTCAATTTAATGAAATAATTAAAGATGTTATTTTTAATTTTTGAAATTATTTTATAAATAGCAATAAAATTTTCATATTAAATAACACTGCAACAGAGTGATAATGATATCTGAGATAATGATATCTCAGAGTTGTAAACTCTGAGAATGGTAGTGCCTGAGTCATTATATCATTTGGCAGACATAAAAATAAATTAAGCAGTAATTTATAGTAATTAATAGTAACCACTTCTATGCACAGCACCTGGTTGAAGAAAGTGTTGGATGTTTGTCGTGTCTTAGGATCAGGAGAAAAGGCTGTATACTAAGTATCATCAAGGTTGATTTTTCTATGAATGCAAGTATATATAGATTGTGTATCATTTGCTAGATTATTAATCTAAATTCGCATCAAAGTTATTATGGGGTAGAAGTGCATTACTTTAGTTTTCTGTCTCTCAAATATTCTAATAGTTACAACATCACATGACTGCAACTAGAATTTTTTTATTCCAAATACAATAGATTATTTAATATTCAAATGAAGGTGGACCAAATAATCTAAATAAAATAGAAAGACTTGGAAAATGGATGTAACTAGAAAACATTATTTTGAGTGAAGTAACCCAGACACAGAAAGACAATTATCACATGTACTCACTCATAGGCGGTTTTTAAACCTAAGGCAAAGAAAACCATCTTACAAACCACAAATCCCAGAGAATTGAGACAACAATATGGACACTAAGAGAGACATACATAGATATAATCTACGTGGGAAGTAGAAAGTATAAAAAGACAAGATCTCCTGAATAAATTGGGAGCATGGGGACCTTGGAGGAGGGTTGAGGGAGGGAGGGGTGTGGCAGGGAGGGGAGCAGAGAAAAAAAAAAAGAACGGACTCAACCCCCCCCCAAAAAAATAGAAAGACTCACTGAATTTAAGCACAGTTGTCTGTGTGACCATGGGTTTGGATCTGTCTCGTGAAGTTTGTTGAGTGCTGAGCTTGGCTCTCTAAGGGTTCACAGCTAGAGACATCGTCTCCTCTCAGAATCTGTCAGGAGGGGTTTGACAGTGATTAGAACGCATTGAACAAATGCATGAAATTGTCAAAGAACAAATTTAATTAATAAAATCCAAATAGAATTTTTAAAAAGATGTGTTCCCCTCTGATTGTTTATCTATATTAAATATTAAAATAATTTTAATTTCCAAAAACCACTTGACTGAATATTTATTTCTGGAGTAAACTTGAGGTATTCACACTGAACAGTATGCTAAGGTGGTTAAGGTTATTTCTTACTTTGTCTCTCTTAGGTTTGTTTGTCAATATAAGTTTCTTTTGACTGGTTTTCTGAGGAATTCATGATGGATGGTTGCACATTAGACATTAGTTTGATTATTGGGTTTTGGAACAAGTCTCAGAATCTTACATGAAAAATTTCAATCACATTAACAAATAAACATCTATGTGCTTCTATATATGAATAATTTCAATTGAAAGTTGACAAAATTAAGAAAACATGCATTACAAAAAGCAAATGTTATTGCAGTGTGGTGAAGAAAGTAAATGATTGCTTTTGAATCTAACTGAATATTTTCTACTTCTGGGTTCTGTGTGGACTCAACTAATATCTCAACTAATTATTGAAATGGTGCATTAGTGAATGTGATATGTAATGTTTTCATGGCTCAAACAGTATAGCATGGTGTGTATGAATATTTTAACATGGTGGTATATATAGATATTTTAACATATTACGTTGATATGTGTTCTGCAGAGAAACAAAGACATATTAATTATCTTATTCTCATATTTCATTAAATGGAATTTAACATATTATAATTCCAGAGTTCTGTTTTGTTTTTCAGAACTTCGATTTTAGGATGGGATGATTTATGTTTCCAAACAAATAGAGTGCACTTCTGTTGTGCTGTCCCAGCACTACTTTGAGAAGAACTGGAATGTAAACAAAAAGTGTAAGTCACTGGCACAGATCTAAACTCCAGTCTTATTAGGGTAAGGAAATATATCTCATTTGAAAACTGAAATTACCTTCCTCTACAACTTTTTCAAGCTTTGGAGAAATAATTAAGTTTCAGCCTATGTTTTGCTTATTCATGCAGAATGGAACTGAGACATTTTTTTAATTCAGCAAAACCTAAATTCCATTTCACACTTTTGCCAGGTAATTCTCAACTCAAGCCAACCTTGGGATTGAGGGATTTCTTCTGCTTTGTGCTCAGGGAGACAAAAGAACATAATTTTGAATGCATAGCAGTTAATTCCAATATCAATTCAATTGTACCAAAACCATACAACCTCGACTTATTTAATCAACTCATTTCACAAGCAGAAAGCAAATGAAAACCAAAGAGTTCATCACTGCTTGATACTTAGCATAATTAATACAGTCTCCTGGCTTTGTATTTCAAGGTTCATGTTACACATATATTCAACCAAATTCATGTCATGAGAGTACGCTGGCCTTGACATTTCTCATCTTTCTTTTAGAATATGTCTTCATTCTAAATTCTGTATGGGAAATTAGCTCCCTTGACCTCTTAATAAAAGCAACATGATTTAACTTGAGGGAAATGTGGGGATCACTGAATAACACAGTGCTTCACAAAGGAAGGTATTTCATATCTTTGTCTGTAGCTGTGCCAGTGTGTGAATGTGTACCTGCCAGGACATATTCTTCAAAGACAAGTCCTTTTTTCTCTAGTGAGAAAGTGTCCAGGTTTTAAGAGGAGTTCAATATTTCTGTATTCTCCAGAATTCTCCCCCTAGAAATAAGTCAGGGCTCAGACCAAGAGAAAGTGTTTAGAGATACCCTCTGAGGTAAAGATTTGCCATTTACATTATATCTCTTTCTTCTACTACTACATTAATATTATCGCGTCAATTAAAGTCATGTAACAAACTCGTAATAAGCTACTTATGAAGGTCTCAAAGGCTACTTCAAGTCTCCTCACTATTTATGATGCCAAATGGTTATCCATAAGCCAGATTTACAGTGGATACCCACAGAATTCTCAACATGTTGTGTCAATTTGTAACTTCACCACACCACCACAAATGTCCAGTTATTCATAACACTTCCAAACAATACTTTTCCTAAACATATTCCCTTATTAGCTGGGCTGGGGAGATGGCTGGAGGGTAAAGAGCTTGTAGCTCCAGCCTAACAACCAGAGTCTGGATCTCCTGGCCCACTAAAAACTAGATGCAGCCACATGAATGTAGTACTTTTGTGTCAACCAAAGTGAAAAGCAGAGTGGGAAATTTCCGCAAGTATCTGGACCAGGCAGCCTGGCATACACAGCTGCAGAGAGACTCTGTTGATGGAGAAGCTCTGTTAACCAATCACACCCAGTTAAGGTGTGGCTACCTGGAGCCCAGGAAGAAAAATTGAGATAGATTAAAAGAAATAAAGAAAAATAAGCCATGTAAAGATGAAAGAGTCTGGATTATGTATATTATTGTGTTTTCTTTGAACTTTTTGACTGCAGAAAGACATTTTATTCTGGGGACTGCTAAGCTAAACCAGCATGTATACTTTAAAGGTATCTTGATTTCAAAATATGGATCTAGGGATATGTTGCTTTGGAAAACAGGTTCTTCTTTTGTTTCCACAGAGGATGAGAACCTATGGATTTATTCCAGTCTAAATGTTGTTTGATGGACCAAGACCCCATGAAAGGTTGTCATTAAAACCCCCCAAAAATTACTTCACCCAACTGCTGACAGAAATGAACCTAGCACACAGGATACACCATGAAAGATCTGATTAATAATGCCCTCATTAAACAGGAAAAGTTTGGACAGAACTATGCCCATATTCCCAAATATTATTTATATATTCTTTTACATTTAAAGGGGGATATGCTATAGAAATTTGCATTGGTATGGATATTGGTTTATTGATACAAACTTAAGGTCAATTTTGTTATATGTATATTTCTGCTCTTGATTAAGGTATTGCATTTGTGAAGCTCATTTAAAAATGTAATGTATAATTAAGAAATACAGGTTAATAGATAACCATCTATAATAGTCAAACATGTAGTCATTTTAGTTAGATTTTTCTAGATGCACAGAGATGTATTTCAGATGGATAGGTATTCTTCAAATCTTTCAAAGACTACAGAATACAGCATTTAAAGCGTTTTAAGAAGTTAGGACTTTTCATGACATTGAGACACATCTGCTCCTGCCAGGACCAATCTACTTCAAGAGGAAGATGGGCATTGAAGAGGCTCCTTATGGAGTTGGTTAGCCATTTGGGCAAGAAACTGCACTTGCCTGGACTGCTTAACTGGACATGCAGGACCCACAGAGAAGTAGCTGCTGAACTTGCCTAAAGGTGAGACTGTCCTTTGGGGTTCCTACTTCATGAAAGAGTCTGCACAACATTCTGGAAGAGACAGAAGAAAATGACTGACAAACTGTCAATATAGGCGAAACTGTCTTTGAAATTTCCTGCTTCGTAGAAAAGTCTGCTGGATACTATGGGCCTGTAGGCTGAAGATGGATGCCCCAGTGATACAGAAGAACTTTGGGTGACTGTCCAAGTAGCAAGATGTCTCTGTTATTTCTATAGTTTTGGAAGTTGCTTACAATGTACTTTCTGTTAACTTAGGTAATATTATATTCTTCTGGAGTCTTTGATGGAATTGAAGACTAGATAGAAAGTAGATATAAATATTGTAGCTGTAATTCTTGCTTGATACCTGTTTGGTTATATGTAATTTTATTATGTTAAAGTTAAAGCCTTCGTTTTTGTTTAAGCAGAAAAGGGGAAATGGTGTGGGAGGTCCTTCTATCTATGTGCTGCTTTTATTGGTTAATGAATAAAGAAATTGTATTGGCCTATGATAGGGCAAAAGAACAAAGCTAGGTGGGGAAAACTAAGCTGAATTCTGGGAGGAAGGTAGGCAGAGTCAGAGAAAAGCCATGGAGTCACCGGATATAGACACTGGGAACTTTACCTGGTAAGCCACTACCACGTGACAATATACAGAATAATAGAAATGGGTTAACGTAATATAAGAGTTAGCCAATAAGAAGTTAAAGCTAATGGGCCAAGCAGTGATTTCATTAATACAGTTTCTGTGTGATTATTTCAGGTCTAAGCTAGCTGGGTGCCCAGGAACAGACAAACGGCCTTCTCCAACATCCTGCTACCAAGAAGTCATGCTTAACTTTGTTCTTTTGTCTGCCTAGAATACGTTTTTTTTTTTTTGGAGCCTATTCTAGAACTAGCTCTTGTAGTCAGGCTGGCCTTGAACTCATAGAGATCTGCCTGCCTCTGCTTCCTGAGTTGTGGGATGAAAGGTGTGCACTAACACCTCCCAGCATAGAATGCTTTTATTTAAAGCTTTCTTGAGCTTTAAGTGGAAATTCTTGCCAAACATTTGGGCACCACTTGTAAATGGAAGTTTCTGTCCTACCCAGTCCCACAGCCATTCAGTCCCAACAAAGCACTCAGAGGATTATATTAATTATAAACTGTTTGGCCTATTAACTTAGGCTTGTTATTACCTAGCTCTTACAACTTAAATTAACCCATAATTCTTGTCCTTGTTGGCCACTTGTCTTGGTACCTTTTCTCACTGAGGCCTTCTCATCTTGCTTCCTCTCTGTCTGGGTAGTGACTGCAGACTGAAACTTTCCTCTTCCCAGAATTCTCCTAATCTGGTCACCCCACCTATACTTCCTGCCTAGCTACTGGTCAATCAGCGTTTTATTAAACCAATACAAATGACAAATCTTTATAGGATACAAGAGCATTACTCCACAGCATTTATGGGTACCAGGGAATGCAATGTGGCACCCATAAACTCATAAAGTCTTGGGGAATGGCACTACTGGGTGTGACTTTGTAGTAAGTATGGCCTTGTTAGAGGAAGTGTGCCACTGTGGAGGAGAACTTTGAGGACTCATATGTGCTCAAGCCATGCTCAATGTCTCAGTTCACTACCTGTTGCCTGCCAATCAAGATATAGGATTCTCAGCTCTAACACCATATTAGTCTGTACACCACCACAGCCCAGCATGATGATAACGGACAAAACCTCTGAAACTGTAAGTCACCCCTCAAATACTTTCCTTTATAAGCATTGCCCTGGTCATGGTGCTTCTTCACAACAACTGCAACCCAACCTAAGATAGTATCATTTACCTCATGTCTAGATTGTCCTTTTGTATGGAAGTTGCCTTCCTTATTTATTTGGAATTATTCCTCATGGCAGATTTGTCTGTCCACCTTATTTGGTGTTCAGTGTGGAGATTTTTACATCCAGAAAACTTGGTACATTTTATTCATTTCACTATTCACAGCCTTCCCTCTCTGCAATTTCTGTTTATTTTTTCCTATCTAATTCAAATACGTTACCATCTTATTATGAATGTCCATGTTAACAAAGCATATATAAAAGGCTCTGACAGGGTTTATGTTCTTTATCAGAAGAAACACCAATGAGCCCTTTTACTGTAAGCTTACCAAGAACAGGCCTTGTGAGGACAGAGTGCAAAATCCATCACCAATCCAGGAAAAGGGTACTCACCACAAATAAAACTTATTATCACTTTGTTCTTAGATTCCTATCCTTTGTAAATAAGAGAAAATAAGTTTCTGCCCTTCAGTGGTATATCTAACTTTAAAAACCCCAGCTGATGAATAGATGATCCTACCTATCTCATGGTGCAAGAACATTTCCTAGGCAAAAAAGGAAGCCTCTCTCACCCAAGTTAGAATGGCTATATAAAAATTAAGAAAAAGACAAAAAAAATAAAAGTACTGAAAGATTTAGGGGAAGGAGAAGCCTTATGGAATAGTATAGAAATGTAAATTACCATATCCACAATAGAAAACAGTATGGAAGAACTTCAAAAGACCTACCATATGATACAGTAACCCCTGAGCTGGATATAGAGATAGATAGATAGATAGATAGATAGATAGATAGATAGATAGATAGATAGATAGATAGACAGATAGATGATAGATCTCTCTCTCTCTGTGTGTGTGTGTGTGTGTGTGTGTGTGTGTGTGTGTGTGTGTGTGTGTATCTAGTGGAAATAAAATAAGAACGCTGAAGAGATTCCCATGCTCCAGGATCTCTGTTGACACAGTTCACAGTAGGCTACAGAATCAGCTAAAATGTCCATCAACAAGGAAAGAGGTGCAGAGAAAATGCAGCAGGCTTTCATAGAATACTGTTTAGTCATTTAAAAGTATAAAATCTTAGTATTTATGACCAACTTTAATGAACTTAGAAGATATTTTATTAACTGAAAAAAGTCAGCACAGAAAAGCTAATACATGATCTCACTTTTAAAAATGTTTTGAATACTTTTATTATTTTAAGCTGAAAATAATTTCCATACAGTAATTTCTAATTATGATTCCTCACAGATCCCCCTCTTTCACCATACATCCAGTTCCACACCTTCTCTCTTTCTCTCTCTCTCTCTCTCTTCCAGATATCCTTCCTCCTTCCCCATCCACCCAACTCCATACCCTCTTTCTCTTGTTCTTTAAAAAACAAATGGACAAATAAAAAAGAATAAAACAAAAATCAAATAAAAATCATAAGAAACAAACAGACAAAACTCATAAAAACACAAAATCAGAAAGCATAATATACAAACAAAAGACCAGATATCACTTTTAAATGAAATCCCCCAAAATTGTATCTTATAGAAAAGTTGAGAGTAAAATAATGATTACTAGAAGCCAGGAAGAATTTGGAAAATGAGAATTTACTAGAAGCGGATCAAAAGTTTAAAGATTACAGTTAAGACAACAAGAAGAAATTCTGCTGTTCTATGGCCCAGTGAGATAAGTACATCTAAAAATAATACATCATGTATCTCAAATAGGGAAACTTTGAATATGTTAGTTGTAAAGAAATCATGAAGTTTATTAAAAGAAATATGCTAATTACCCTGAGTTGATCATTTCCCAACATCTATAAAAGCCAAAACTTGACATTGTACCTCATATATTGCATAAATGTTGTCAATCAAAAAGGTAAAATTGATTAGTAAGAAGTCTAAACTTTCCTGAGAAAAAAATCATTTTAAAAATTACTAATATAGGTCATTTTAACTGCTTGTTCGTGGTTTATATTAGTCAAAGTAATTGTTGCTATCAGCGCTGCCTAAATGCTTTCCAAACAATTGCAGTTGAGTGGAAATTTCTCCTCAAATTAGATGTCTGCATGTGTACTCTTATCCCCCTAGATTTAATAGCTAAATGGATAATTTCACTCTGTCAACATGCTTTCTCATGGTAAATGTTTTCTTTTCCTTGTGAATAATTATTTGTTGCTAACAACAGCTAGATAGGCATAAGCTATCATAAATACCTATTCCGGATAAGGTTTCTTTCTAGCAGCATGTGGAACAATGTAGACAATGTTTTACTGCACATCTGCAAACCTGAAAACTACCTTGTAGTTATAACATAGTTATATTCAAAGAACTACATAAAACATACTGAGCTTGTATGCCAAGTTATTTATAATTGAAAGTTTTTCTGAGAAACCTGGAGCATGTTGATTTGAATTGAACTGCAGTGTTTTGAAACAATTGAATATATCATTTCTTCACATAAAACATATAAGAACAAGTTACTTTTTAAAGCACAGTATTGACTATATTGTGGTTTTTATCCAGTAAGCATTTCTTGTTAACCAAATATCTAGTTTGCATCCAAAAGCTAGAGTAGATCCACTGGAGATGAATAAGAGAACAGGATCAAAATGACACCTCTTCCATGAGAGCACTAATCTGCCATCTTTCACTTCTTATGATGCCTCTTACAAGAGTGGACCAACAAGGTTAAGTTTACAGAGATACCTACTCAGAATGTGTCTCTGAACACTTTTGTAATGTTCTAAAATTCAGAAAAATCCTCATGACTACTATCCCAAAATCAAATGAAGAAATAAACAAATGTCAAATTTTTAGCTCTTTAACATAATAAGGTAACTGGAAAGATACCATAGATTGTTCAAGGCATAATTTTAAAAGCCAGAAATGTATATGAAATAAATGAATGATGAAATAAAATTTACAAATACCTTGACACCAGTTCCATACTAGAAAACAATTTACTCTCTATCTATCACAATTGATTAACGTTTTCATTGGCAAGTACTCATTTTCACCCTTACTATACGTCCCATATCTCCTAGTTATAAAATATCTCCAAAGGCCACAAAAAGCTGTAATCTGCAAATCAGAAAGATATTATAGTCAAAACAGTGCGCCATATCATCTTGTACATAGATAATATGTTGTCTTTGGCCTTTGTTGCTTACCCCAAGTTATCTAAGAGTGATCTTCCTTGGCTATTGAAGTGTGTAACTTATTCTGGAGATAGCAAGACCACCCCCGAGACAGTGTTATCTGGAGAAACCAGCACCCCTGCTCACATTCACCCCTTTTTCAAAGGTGCCAGTCAGGAGGCTAAGTCCAACGGAACTTTTCTTTGGAGCTTCCAGAGGGCTCAAATAGCAGAACTCAAGATAGATAGGTCATTCCTGAGGTCTAGAAGCTACAGGGAAGTTCTATTCTTCAGGGGAAAAGTCTTTAGCTATTAAAGGCCCCTCTGTTTACCTGATCCAAATTCTAGAAGTTATTTTACACAATGATTATTTATATTGGCATGGAAATATATTCTGTAAAGAGTGCCCAGCAGAAAAGTCTGGTTTGCCTCTATGTATGTTTTCATTTCAGCATTCTGTAATTCTACATGAAGTTGGTATCCTTAGGCTTTTGAAGAACTTGTATTGTGCCACCACTTTCCTCATAAATGAATTAAATAATCCTTTAGAGTTCTTTCATTTTATGTCTGTATAAGAACCAACAATTTTTCTTTCTTTCAAAAATTATTTTCTTGCATTAGCAAGAGGAAATCAGCTTCTTTCAAGTTATTTTCTCAGATGTGCTATTTCTCCCTTCCCCACCCCCACCCCCATATGTGTGTTGGGGGGCAATAAAAGCCTCTTGAATTTCATGAATAGCCAGTTGAAAACAATGTCTTAATCATTGCCAAAATATCAGATGCTGCATTATGTTTATTGAGCCTAATAATTCAGTGTTCTCTTTAAAGACAAAAGAATTAGGTTGGCAAATGTCCAGGGAAGATAACACAAGCCTTTCCAGCCACACAGTATCATGACACACCTATGCCTTTCACTTACTTGCCAACCAAGGATGATTTAATGTGTGTTTCAGTTGATGTAGCAAGGAAATTAACTCTAGCTTAAAAATAGGAAGAAACAAGATTTTGTTTGGAATATTCCTTAGTAAAACCATAGCTGAACAGTAAAGTTCATTATCATAGACAGATTTACAAAGCAAAGAATCAAAGAAATGATGATGCAATACTAATTAGTTTTAAACTCTGGTCTCCACCTTATCACTAAAACAGAAATAATTGATTATTTTAAATTTATTTTATTTTATTTGTATGTGCACACACACATACATTAACATGCATGAACAGAGGTAAGATGAAACTTATAGATATTGATTTTCCTCTTCTACCATGTGGGTGCCAAGGATAGAATTTAAGTGCTTGGCTTGGTGCCAGGAGCCTTAACATGCTTATCTATTTCTCTGGGCCTTTTTAAAGATTTGTTTGAGATTTTTTGAAGCTGGGAAGTATCAACCCAAGATTACACACAGAGTGATGCTGACTGTGTGAATAAGTTAAATGATAGCTACTCAGCTTTTGGGGACCGTATAAAGAGTGCATCTATTGTTAATTCTTTTTCCTATCAAACTTTACAACTTTTATGAATCATTTGGCAATGGCTTTGAGGAAATTAACACACAAAGTCCTTTATACATCAACTCAGACCACATTTCTCTTGCAACAACAAATAGTAGAGTAACTTAGATAACAAAATCTAGTGTTGGGGTTGAATGAGCGCCTAGTGGGCACGGTAAGGCAGAAGAAACTGTCTCACTTACAAAAAAAATGTAAACAAAAATGTTTTTGACACAACTCAATAACCAAATTTTACCAATTTGAAAGTTTATATTTAACTTTTGCTCACTCTTCCAAATCAAATTCCCTTCTTTGGACATGATGCACAGTCACTATGATCCATCCAATACTACTTAACTAATGGGATGCAGTGAATTGTAATGAGATGGAAGACTAGGAGCATTAAGGAGTCTCCAAGTGGACGTCTGCTTAGTAAATGAGTCAAGGTCATTGACTAATTCTTACAGTCATTAGATGGGACAGAGAGGAACCTGGGAACAAAGCAAACATCACAGAGTCATAGACTTTCAGGCAGAAGTCAGGCAGAAATTCTGGGTAAGAGTATCATTCTTCCTCTGCCACTTAATCTGTTAAGTGAGTAGTTCTAGGATGTCATATTGCTAAATTCTGCTGCTACTAATCCTAAGGGGATAAGCTAAGTGTGACATATAAAAGCATAACACTTCTCCCCATTCTGCCACAGAAAAAAGGTTAATCTCAGAAAACAGCACCTCAGCTAGGAATGTGTTCCCGGTGTTTAGTCTCATTGCCTGACTTTACCTAAAATATGTTAGAAAGCATTACTCAATATATTAAACTACTTCAGTGCAATTACTCTGATAAAAAAATTTACCATCTGGCCTTCTTCATCCTAATACCTTTGCCTCTTTCCCCATACTGATTACAAACGAGAGTCGCTTTCTGCATCTCTTGATTCTCCCATCACCTACATTAATTATTGCTTATTAATACATCTCCTGAGCTAATGACACAGAATGCTTAGCAATGCAAATGACCCTGCTAGTGCAATTGGAGAAAATGGTACAAATGCCATGAAATGAGCAAGGGACCTCTAATCACACACCGTTAATAGGACAGAAATGCAGAGTCCTTGTCTTAATGCTTCACAACAGAGGTATTGTGGGTGGGATTCCCAGCATCACTCACATCCTACTGTGTGATCGCATTGGGTAATGAACAAGTTGATTCAGACTGCACTGGTTTTAAAATCCAACTATACTTGTGCTGCAGGGTATGTGTCTTTCTTGTCCCATTATATTATGGTAAGAAATACACCCCAAAATCCTCTAGAATATTCCTGGGCCAATTTTTACCAGAAGATTGCTGACACTTGATTCATGATAGTGTTGTGATGATAAAGTACCACCAGCAAAAGCAATTTATGAAGAAAAGGTTTATTTCAGTTTACCATTGTAAGGAGGTAAAATCCACTGTAGAAGGGAGGTATGGCAATAGTTGGGGGAAAGTATGGTAGAAGAAGCAGGAAAATGATTGATCACCTCTCCATCCACACATCATAGGGGGAACAATGAGCTGTGAGCGTGTATAGCCCTCAAAGTCCTTCTTTCATTGACATACCTCCATCAAGGCTCCACCCCTTAAAGGTGCCACAACTTTGCCACCAACTGGGGACTAAGTGTTGAAATAAATGATACAATGAAGGACAACTCTCATGCAAACCACCATCCTTGATGTTAAAATACTTCTAAGGTGTTCGTGGGTTTAAATTGATTAATTTCTTTTGCTGTCATCTCTAGCCTAAATTAAATGAAAAGAAGCCGTGGAGATGGCTCAGTGGAGAGGGTTTCCTCAACGATTTCCACATGATTTAAAGTCTTTAATCTTTTCTGTAGGCATTACTCCATTCCTTTCTTCCAGCTGGAGAGCAGAGTTAAGTGATTGTAGATTGGATGAGAAAAATATATTTTTGAACCAAGACATATGATTACATGAATATTGCTTCCTCATTTTACTTTAATAATGTAATATCTAATTATACTGTCTAGAATTGGTAGCAAAATAAAGATTTTTGGTAAAAAGTGTGTCGCCCTTACCCACTATATGTTGGAAAATATGTAGAATACTTACTAGTAATAAGATATTGTCCACAGAATTGTGAGAGACACGATGAAGAGAGGATGTATATCTTCATTTTCAAATTCATATATGAAAAGATAACTCTGGAACCATGGCGAAATGAATCTGAAGCCTTGAAATGCGTCCTTTCCCTGTCCCATCAGTGTGATACTGGACAAATTCTTAGCCTCACCAAGCTGGAATTTTACCGTCTCATAAGAGTTTACTGCAGATACATGTTAGGTTGCTATCGAATGAAGGCATAGAAGACCATGATAAGACAGAGATGGGTATTTTTTTTGTCCCTTTATCAGTATGTTTTTAATGCTAACAAAAAAGAACAAATATAGAGAAAGAGGGCAACAGACCAAAAGGGAGACTGTACTGGCGACAACCCTGGAGGAAACGTCAAAGACATAGACTTCAAGCACAAGGTTGGGAGTCTCATTTCCTCAGATATAAAAGAGGAGGCTCTACAGGGAGACCCAGATTTAGGAGCAGGGTGGGTAGTGAACCAAGAGCTTCTGCTCAGTCCTGTCCTGCTCTCTTTGTAAGTCACACTGCAGAGACTTGGGTCTCAGGGGAGCTCAGTGACATAGGTGCTCCAGGTGCCAATGGAAAGAGCAGCTCTTGGACTGCCACTGTCTTCAGTGATGTGCCACTTTAGAGAAGTACATGGCAGAGTTTGGTGACTGAAGTTTGGAAAGAGGACAAGCATCGAGAGATAGAGTTGAGGCGGTTGACTAGAAGACCCTTGAAATGAGGAAGCAGGTGTTTAGAAAAGGGAGGAATGCCCGACACAAGTCCTTAATCAAGGAAAATGGATCTATTTCAAGGAACTGAAAGCTTCAAAAAGATTAAGAAATGAATATCCAGGTAGTTGTGTCTGAAAACAAGGTTTTCCCTAAGGATGATGGCGATGGCTAAGCATTCACATCTTACTGTGTGTAGGTTCAGTTTCAGGTGACAGCCATGAAGGTAAATCTCTGAAACATCACAGAGGCCTGGTATGGTGTAAAATAGAAACAAACAGGACTCAGGGAATTTGAGGAAGATGGGTGAAATCAGAGATAGGGCGGATAGGGAAGGTTGGGGCCTGGGAACCATCCTCATAAAATGCCTGCAGCATAGATGGAATTTAAACTTTTTATATTTATATAGGTTCATGTACTCAGAAAATGACAGGAAGGAGGGACGGGCAAGGGAGGAGATTGTTCCAACCTCTCATTAAAAGCTCATCTATGACTCTTCAAGGCCTATCAGAATGCCAGCTCTCCCAGCCCTCAGGAAGCAGGAGCCCTGTGGACTAAGTTACAGAGTAGGTAGATTTGCAGAGCACAGCGTACTCAGGAAGTAAGCAGGCTTCCGAGTCATGATGTAGGCATTAACCACACACTTCTACATGGGAATGGAAGTAGATGCATTGTTTCAGGCCCAGATATTTTTCTTTATTGACAAGACAATAAAAAAAAATACAGATCGCATTCTACCATTTGCTCACTGAGTTCAAGTTAGCACTGGATTCTGTTAACATAATTAATGGCATTAATATGGGCCTCTTTGTACCATCTTCTTCTCTAATTAAGTTGCTTGACACAAATCACTGAATGGATTTTTGACAGAATGTATTTCTTTGCCTGTATGGCCTTTTTCTAAAAGCCCCACCTCAATGGTCCATCATGTTTTGCATTTGAACTTGAAATGTACGTTAATATGATAAAGAGGCTTCCCTCTAGTGTTCCCACAAGCTGCTTCTCATTGAATTAAGTACTTCTTCAGGGGGCTGAGAATCCATTGATTTCAGATCAGCAAGTATATGAGATTCTTAGACCATATTGAAAAATGAAAAATTGGACTCCTCATCACTCTTTCCCAAGAGGAAAAGGCTGCAGTCAGTAGAGCTAATGGGGGAAAAAAAACTACCAATGAAAAATACAGAAAGCCAGGAACAGCAGGTAGAAGAATTAGTCACGGTTACTCTGAAATACGCAAATTTACCTTCAATATTCTGCCAAAAACACTGAATGATTTAATACAACATGTTATTTTAACTTTACAAACTACAGGTTTTGAGGCTTTCTTTCCATTATGCCCTTGTGTTTTCTTGACTTTCTTACCTGGTTCCAGTTTCCCAAGATATTTGTAGGGGATTGCGTTTTTCAGAGACCCATGCCAAGATTTACCCACATGAGTCCTATTGACCCTGGTTGGAGCCACAAGGCAAAATCTCTACTCCTTGCTATAAAACGAACTTGCTATTTGCTGCTATATTTTCATCTGGTTTTGCTATCCCACATATGAAAATTATTTCTCTGGAAGGCTTGATTTACTTCTATTAATTATTATTCAAAAATATACCCTGAGAAACAATTGTAGCCAAATACCAAACAAATGAAAACAGATGGTAGTATAATTTTGAGGAAGGATTTGGCCCAGGAGGGTAAGAGAAAAATATATAATACAAACAGAATTTTCCTTAATTGCCTTCAGTAAGTCAACATGTATAGTGACTACATCTTTTTTCATACCTCTCCTTGTTTTAAAAATGTTTATATTCAAAGTGTAGGATATATAAAACATGATCCAGAAATTAGATTGCAAAAATAAAGTTTTTGCTTCCTTGATGACAGTTCCTAGTTCCCTGCTAACAAAGTAAACTCAGGGAAAAATTCACTAAGTGAACTGAGAAAACTATAACATCTGAATGATAAAAGTGAGTTTGAAAATTACTTATTGTTTTTAAGCTGAATTACTCATTAAAAGTTTTCCTTAGAGCTGAGCATACAGTCTGGGGACAGAATGCCTACCCAGCATGCCTGAGGTCCTGGTTTCAACTCCTAGCACCACTCAGGCATTAGGCTGCTGACGACTGCAGAAGCTGCTCTTCCTTCTCTGTCTGTCCTCTGCCACAAAGATCGAGACGACAGTCTGACTTCATCGGCTCCCTTAAACAGCACACGCACAAGGAGACAAGGAGTTTATCTGATGACAAGGCTTTTCATCGCGTGAGGAGGTCCTGCCCTTGTTCTCATTAAAAGTCACTGAAAGTGCCCTGGAGTGAGGGAGAGCTCTGGAAAAGCAGTCCTCCCCTGTGCAGAATGAAGATATGAGGTCAAGTTCACCAGATTTTAATCATTCTCAAGTACCTCCACCTGAAAAGCAAAGTTCAGGATCCCCATGAGAGAATTCACTTAACATCCCCTAAGACCCCTTTCAGCACAGATTCCCTTCACCCTTAACACCCCAGATGGAAACTTGAAACATTTGAAAAAGTGTTAGAAAGTAATCAAGCATCAAAGTTAAAGTGAATTTTTACAAACAGCACTTAGGCAAACTAAATTTTAAAACAACTTTGGCACATTTCATTGGTCTCCTCCATTCATTTTGCCAGAAGTCATTGATTTAAAAAGGTTGTGCAAATGTGTATATATATATATTTCCAATATATCATTTATAGAGAAAACACTTATGTAAATAAACCTTTGGAATAGCTAGGTTGTTATAGCTAAAGTACAAATGTGGTTGTATGGGAAATATTCTTCTTTTGGTTTAATACTATGTTTTAAAAAGTTATTTAGATACATTTGAAACAAATATTTTATGCATACATTAAATGTTATAAACATTAAATTTCTTATAGTATTGTAAAAAGATATAACTTCAATTAACTGTCATATTGCCCCAAGTACAAAATTATAGGGAGTGCCCTTTCTCTCCTATCTTTACAACTCTGTGTGTGTGTGTGTGTGTGTGTGTGTGTGTGTGTGTTGTACATATTTGTGCAGGTAGGCAATCCAATGAATCGCCTTTCTCTGTCATCCCTAGCTTATCTGCTTAAAAAGGGGTATCTGGCTAGACTGGCCAGCAAACTCTCAGGATTCACCTGTCTCTGCTCCTCAGTGCTGGTCTTATATATACCAAAGCCCTGCCTGGCATTTTGGTAGATACTGAGGATATGAATTCAAGTCTTCATGCAAGATGACCAAGTACTATGACTCACTGAGATATCTCTCCAGTCTATATGTTTTTCTGATATTAATACAGCTGAGCCACCTCTGGCTTGCTGTGCTTATTATGTTGAGTAATCCAAGAGTTATTGACACATGTCACCTGTGCTGTAGTCACATCTGGCCAGTTGTACGTGCTCCAAAAGTCAATCTTCAACTTCTGTTTGGTGTTAGAAATGGACCATTGGCATAAAAAATATTGTTTCAAATTAATGAGAACTTCTACCTGAAGACTACACTAGTGTTGCTACGGGGCTATTGGGTGAGAGCTGGTCCTCTAGGGGTACGGTAAGCTCATCCCATGAGCCAGACAAAGATTGAACACCATGGAATGAAGATAAACCAACGAGAAGTGAGAGAGGGGAGTCACTGACAGAGATGACAGCCAGATCTGAGACCAGGGATCTGAAAGAAGCATCTTTCCTCCTCACTCCTCTCCAAGTAGAAGTAGCAGAGAAATTGAGGGCCCCAAACAGAACATAATGGTTACAGACCTGAGGCCACCAAAATGACAACCAACAGAGAGCTAGAGAATCTGAAGGTTATGGACAGGAAGTAACACTTATAAATTGTAGGCAGGAACCCTGATGGAACTTCCATCTTCCCATTCCTTAAGAGTCAAATTAGAGATCATGAAAGTCTCTACTTGGTGCTGGACACAATGTAACAGTTACAGATCTGAGGGATCTGAGGGCAGCTGAGAAATTAAAATAACTTACAGGCTGAATGGCAACAGGGAAACCCACTGCCACCAACGGAAAAAAGCACTAAAATGATAGACTTTATTAAAACAAACGGCTACAATCAAGAAGATGGGAGGAGCTCAAAGACAACGGGACATTTTATAGGCTCCCAGGGGTCATTTCTCCTGCCAGTCACATTGTAAGAGCTGCAATCTCTTGGGAGGGAGAACAAAGAGCCACCTTTTTTAAAGGGCTAGTCCCTGTTTTCCAAATCAGCGCAAGTTCTTCTGACCCTTTTTCACTACTTTTCTCCAGTAATTTGAATTATAAACGGACTAAACACATTTTCTTTTCTGCCAGATATTCCACCTGAAATGCCGATTGAACTTTGCAAATTCCTTCAGCCCTCATTTGATAGGATTTTTTTCCGTGAGTGTTCTGCTCCACTTACTGGGTGTGGAGTGCTTGCCATCATGCATTTACCTAGGAATTTCAAAGAGCTTTTAAAGAAAATAGAGGCTAAAAGCCTGTAATGTCCAGCAAACTGGATGTGCAGTTGCAAGACGACTGGACAGAGGGCCTCAAAGGTGTCTGAAGCCTTTTCATTTACTGACCAAGAGCTTCAAAGTGCTTCTCAGAGTCTAGATTATAGAATTGCTTGTGAATAATAACCAGGAAATGTGCTCGACCATCTTAATTTGATACGTTCTATGCATATTTATTAACCACCTACTATGTGCTTGGCTTAACGGCACTGCAAGCTAGGTAACCATTTCTTCACTTGTATAAAGCAAAAACAAAACTCCAACTGGCATTAGCTCCTCCTGCAGGTGTGTTTGGACTCCTATGCTCCCCTAGCCTGAGCTATTTCACCTCAAGATTTTGCTATTTTTGTGTTTGTGTTGTCTCACTAAGCCCACTGGCTTGTAATTGTTTAAAGTAATCCTCTCCTATATTAACAGTAAATTATTCTTAAAGTCAAAATCCTGTCTTATTGTATGCTACTATGTAGTTAATTCCTCTGAATTGAAGCTCCAACTTTTGTGAGTTGTCATGCCAGGGTGGGATTTTCAGTGATATCACTATCCAAGAATCATCCTTGTTCCTGTAAGTGTCTTCAATAAACTTATTGGTTCACTGAGCTAGACATGATTGGAATCATTTCTTTTACTGTAATTGGGTCTTCTCTGTGGTGAATAAATGTTTCTTCATATTTTTCTAGGAAAAGGTACACATATCTCTCGCTGTGATAAAATACAATGTCAACAAACAAATTAGGGGAGGAAAGATTTGTTTTTATTGACAATTCCAGCCTATACTATCACTTTAAGAAACTCACGGAGGTAAGAGCTTAAGACAGCTGGTCACATCACATCCATAGTCAAGCATGAAGAGAAATGAACCCATGCTCGCTTGCTTGTGCTCAGCCTGCTCACTACACTTAAACAGTTGAAGATCCCTGCCTAGAGAGTGGCACCACCCAAGGTGGGCAAGCCTTCCAACATCCCATGTGTAATCAAGATAATCCCCCATGGAAATGCTCACAAGCCAACTTGACCTAGTCAGTTCCTCATTTTCTAGATTGTGTCCAGTTAACAGAAATAACAATCACAACTAAGTGCTGAAACTAGATTGGAGGTCAGCTTCCTGACGACAATCCGTTTCCATTTCCTGGAAAGCACATCATTAACACAGAATGTTAAAATAAGTGTGCTGTGCACTAATTTAAGCGTGCTTTTAGAAATGGACCTACGTACCCATTCAGACGAGAAATTTAATATTAATAAGATTCACGTACTGTTTTCGCTCTTCTTTCCCTTCAGAATGAGAGCTAAAATGAGGTCAAGAATTTTATTAGGAAGTGAATGGTTTGGGGTTCTGTTGTTGCTGTTTACCAAATTATAACTTAAAAACTTCTGTTTAATCACTAAAGCTTTGCAAAAGCTTGCTTCTGCTCTACACAAATGAAATTACCTGAGATAATTAACTATATCATCTGCATATTCAGCCCATGGCTATTTAAAAAACTACTTCAGTCATTATGTGGCTTTTCCATTTGGTTTAACAGAAATTCCCAAGATAGCTTTAAAGTTATTTGGAGCTGTTCTCTTCAACATAACTGTAAGTTCATTTATGGAAGTGAGATTTTTGTTGTTGTTGCTCTATTTAAAAAATATTTTTCTCAGAGCTGAGAGTTGAGCTGGTATTTTCAATTACTGAAGTAATTGAAAATACCAGCTGCATCCCCTGCTTTTCTTTGTCTTTTTCTTTGTTTTAATCCTGGGGATAGAATGCAGGGTCTCACACATCCTAAGCAAGTGCTGGGTCATTTTATTTTATTTTATTTTATTTATTTTATATGGGACAGAATCTCACCATTTTGCCAAATGTGGCCTTGAACTAACTCTGGTCCAAGCTGGCTTTGAATCTATGTTCTTCCGCCTCTAAGGATCCCAAGTAATTTGGGATTACAAACTATTTCCAACAGGTCTGATCTGTTTGTTTTGCTTCTGAGACAAGGTCTCCTTATATTGCCTAGGTTGGTCTCAAACTTGAGACCCTTCTGCCTCAGGTTCTGGAACTATGGGTGTGCTGCACTCTGCCAACCTGCTTTCAATTAAGCTGCACTGTGTTCTCAAGCTTCTGAGTCTGCTTCTCAATTAGATGGCTTGCTGGGAAGCTCTGCCTTCTTGCTCTAAGCAAACCTGAGCTCTGTACATCTGCCCTTGTCACAAGCACCATGAACCAGTTTCTGGAAGTGACATTACAGCCAGACAGTTAAAAAAAAAATGTTTTATCTTTCTGATTGCTCTAAGGTGAGAAGACCCAATCCAAATGCAACTGGCTCTTTTTATTGACTCTTTTTTTCTTTAATCTTGTCTATGTATACATACATGTATATATATTAAACTCTATATGAGAAACTATACTTGCTAGTGCGCAATTGCCTAGCATTCTATCCCAAAATCTTTAAAAATTGTACACAAAATGACCATAGTTACCTTGTGTTCCTCCTGACTGTCACCTTAGTGACAGACCTAATCAGATCAGTCAGGTTGTCCCTCATAATGGCAAAGTACTTTTTCTGAAATTTTGCTTTTGTTTTACATCTCCTTAAGACTGGTATTGCCATTTTAGCAAAAGGAAACATCTGACATCAAGGTAAAGTAAGTGTCAAAAAGCTGACAGATGCTTTCAAAATATCACAAATATATTGTATTTTCAAGCTATAAACATAGCCAAGCAAGTGTCCTTGTGGTATGGTTGAGCATCCTTTGAGGTAGATGCTCAAGATTGGTATAGCTGGGTCTTGAGGTAGATTGATTCCCAATTTTCTGGGAAACCACCATATTGCTTTCTAAAGTGACTGTACAAGTTTGCATTCCCACCTGCAGTGTAGGAATGTTCCTCTGACTTCACATCCTCTCCAACATAAGCTGCTATCAGTGTTTTTAATCTTAGCTATAATAACAGGTGTGAGATGGTATCTCAGAGTCATTTTGATTGGCATTTACTGATGACTAAGGATGTTGAGCAATTCCATAAGAGTCTTTCTTCCTCTTGAGATTCTTCTGTTGAGAATTCTCTGTTTAAATTGGACCCATTTTTAAATTGTATTATTTGATATTTTGATATTTAGTTTCCTGAGTTCTTTATATATTTTGGAGATTAGCCCTCTGTCAGATGTGGCATTGGTGAGAACTTTTCCCATTCTGTAGGTTGCCGTCTTTCTTATCTTATTGACCGTGCCCTTTACCTTACAGAGCTTTTCAGTTTCAGGAGGTCCCATTTATTAATTGTTTGTGTCTATGTGATCTTAGTGTCTGTGCTACTGGTGTTATATTTAGGAAGTGGTCTCCTGTGCCAATGTGTTCAACACTACTTCCCACTTTCTCTTCTATTGGGTTCAGCATAACTGGATTTATGTTGAAGTCTTTGTTCCACTTGAACTTGAGTTTTGTGCAGGGTGAATGATATGAATCAATTTGCATTCTTCTAAGTGTAGACATCCAGTTGTGCCAGCACCATTTGTTGAAGATACTTTCTTTTTTCCATTGTATAATTTTGGCTTCTTAGTCAAAAATCAGGTGTCCATAGGTGGATGGATTATGTAAGGATCTTTAATTCGATTGATCCATGTGTCTGTTTTTATGGTAATACCAAGCTGTTTGTATTACTATAGCTCTATAGTAGAGCTTGAAGTCAGGGGTGGTGATGCCTCCAGAAGTCACTTCATTGTACAGGATTGTTTTAGCTATCCTGGGTTTGTTGTTTTTCCACATGAAGTTGAATATTGTTATTACGAAGTCTGTGACGAATTGTGTCAGGATTTTCATAAGGATTGCATTAAATCTGTGTTGTAAGGAGGCCACTGTTTGTTCCTGAAATAATCACACAGAAACTATATTATTTAAAATACTGCTTTGGTCATTAGCTCTAGTTTCTTATTGGCTAACTCTTACATCTTAATTTAACCTATCTGTGCATAACCGTGAGGCTGTGGCCTACCAGCAAAGTTTCAGCATGTCTGTCTCAGTTGGCGGCTCCATGGTATCTCCCTGACTCTGCCTCCTTTCTCCCAGAATTCAATTTAGTTTTCCCAGCCTACCTCTATTCCCTGCACAGGCCCAAGACAGATTCTTCATTAACCAATGGTATTCACAGCACACAGAGGGGAATCCCACATCAAATCTGTAGATTGTTTTTGGTAAGCTTGCCATTTTTACTATGATAATCCTATCTATCCATGATTATGGGATATCTTTCTATTTCTGATACCTTCAATTCCTTTCTTTAAAGACTTAAAGTTCTTGGCATACATGTCTTTGACTTGTTATACAATGAAGTATTATTCAGGGGCAAAAAAAAAATGACCTCATGAAACTTGAAGGCAAATTGATGGAACTAGAATGAAATCATCCTGAGTGAGCTAACCCAGACCCAGAAAAACAAATATGGTATGTACTTCCTCATAAGTGGATATTAGGAGTAAAGTATAGAATAATCAGTCTACAATCCACTGGCTCAAAGAGACTAGAAACAAGAAAGGCATAAGGAAGGATGTACGGATTTCCCTGGGAAAGGGAAATAGAAGAGATATCCTGCGTAAACTGGGAATGGAGGGTTGAGAACTTGAGGGAGAAGTTTGGGCAGGCAAGGTGTGGAGGGCAGGTTGGTGCCAGGACAGAGTGAGTGAATAACAAAAAGATGTCTTGATGGGGGAACATTTCAGGGTTAGGGAGAAACCTGGCACCAGGGAATTGATGTGGGATTCCCCTCTGTATGCTGTGAATCCCATTGGTTAATAAAGAAACTGTCTTGTGCAGGGAACAGAGGTAGGTAGGGAAAACTAAATTGAATGCTGGGAGAAAGAAGGCAGAGTCAGGGAGAAGCCATATAGCCCCACAGGAGACAGATGTCAGAACCTTGCCAGTAGGCCATGAACCTCATGGTAAAATATAAAATAATGGAAATGGATTACAGTTTCTGTGTGATTATTTCAGGGCTAAGCAGCCAGGAACTAACTAGCAGCCTCATTACAACAGGGAATCCCCCCAGGAATCCACATGGATGACTCCAGCTAAGACTTCTAGCAATAGTGGAGAGGTACCTGAACTGGTCATCTACTGTAATCAGATAGGTGACTGCCATAATTGTCATCAGAGATACTCTATCCAGTAATTGATGGAAGCAGATGCAGAGATCCACAGCCAAGCACTGGGCTAAGCTTCAAGAGTCCTCCTGAAGAGAGGGAGAAAGTATTGTATGTGCCAAGGGGTTCATGACAGGGGAACCCACAGAGACAGCTGACCTGAGCTCACAGACTCTGGACCAACAGTTGGGGAGCCTGCATGGGAGCAACCTAGGCCCTCTGCATGTGTGAGACAATCTTTGTAAGGCTCTTAGCAGTGTGGTAAGGACCTATCCCTGGCACTTAGCTGACTTTTGGGAATCTTGTCCTCATGCTGAATTACCTCACCCAGCCTTAAAGCAAATGGAGGGGATTCATCCTGCCTCAACTTAATCTCAACTTGATATGCCATGCATTGTTCAAGTCCATGGGAGGATTGCCCCTTTCTGAATGGAAACTAAGGAGGAGAGGATAGGGAAGGGAGCAGAGGAAGTTGGGGAAACTGTGGTTGGTATGTAAAATAAATGGAAAAATGTTATTTAAATAAATATTTGCTGCTACACGAACAATAATAATAAGATATAGAAGCTGGACCAGACACCATTTGCTTGGTAGTGTTATAGCTGCTGCATCGGCTACTACAAAGCAGCTAAAACAAATTCAGCAAAGCTATTTGCAAAACCATAGGTGCACCTTAAAACATAAAATCGAATACTTAAATCTATAAAACTATATAAAATATGGAAGTATTTATATAAACTTCAGCATAAGCAGCTTTATATTGTATAGTGGCTTAGGCATGCATACTGACAAGAAAACACTCTATATAGACATGCAACTATGATTACATGTATGAGTAAAAATTTATGTATGCATTTCTGTAGGTAGATAGCAAAATAACTGCCAGAGTTTGGTGAGAAAGCAGAATATTTTGGTCTCTGCAAAATAAATACACAAATATATTCTTAACTATTGAAATATTGGCAACAATAAAGGAAAAGGGTTGCAATGCCCCAGCACTCTGGCTCACATTGGAAGCAAGTGCTTGAGTACTGATGACATAAACAGTTGTATATTCAGTTTTCTTCTCAAAGTTCACAGGGTCTTTGGAACCCAGATTTATGTGCATTGCTTTGCCCCAAGCTCTGTGGTTTAGGAGAGATTCTATTTTGAAGTTGTTTTTTTGAAAGAAATCTTCCAGTTCATCTTTGAGAAATAAATTTGGTGACTGGTTTTGATACCTTTCTGTCTGAAGTGACAGATCGATAGCTGATACATGGGTGAAAGGGGAAACAACAAGTATGGGAAAGAGGTATTCTGTCTGACTCCCCTCGCCCTCGCCACAGTCTTACAAAAATCCAACTGTGCTGATTTTCACTATTTTTTGCCTAATGAGACACAACCTGATATTTAAACATGATCCTCCTCTGTGATCCACCTCAATTGCCTAGACACAGCAAGAATGTGGACAAAGTGATGGGTAGCCAGGAAGGTTTTTAAAGAGGCCTTTTCTTCTGCTGGGCACACAAAAATGTTTGCAATAAGGTTTTGATAAAAAGTATACTAATTTTCATTGCATGACATATTTCAATGTATTCCTAATGTATTCCTTTTGAAAGCAGCTCTTCTGCGAAGTGAAGGCAAAGGCAGAATGAGCAACAGTTGGTGCTGGATGCACATTGAGTTACCAGTTTTAAATCTCCTCAAAACGCAGCAGAGCGATCTAAAAGAGCAAGAAGCATAGTTGCTTTTTAAAAAAAACAACTATATATTCTTGGTAGCTTCATTTACTCAAAAATATGCAAATTATACTACACATGAATTTGGCTATAGCTAGTTTCTTTCCCAATTGGCTAATACAAAAAATATATTAAATCCTTGTATTTATCCATTAAATGCATTGTCAACACTTATTTTAAAATTGTTTGACAGCTTAGCATTTAACATCAAGGTATATTTAAAATGTTTAAGAGCTCATTCAGCAATATTCTATAAATCAACAACATTTTTATTAATTTTTGACATATTTCTATGTTAAGCCTTTGCCGGAACTTTCCATAAGTACCTTTGAAATAAGCAAGAAAATGTGAATTTGCCTTGTGAGTTGATGTCAAATAATCTTATGTGCTGGAGTTACAGACTGAAAGAGGGTGTGCCTTGCTTAAGTCATGTTTGTTTCAAATGCAGAAACTACAGAAATGAATCTCTGCTTGTCCATAAGTACTTCTTTGCACCATGTTCATTTCTTTTAATGAAGCCATTCTTACTTTGTGACGGGAAACCACATGTGTGTGTCTGTGTATGAGTCAAAGAGAGGCAGAGATTAGGAGCCTATACTGGCTGCTTTGTGTCAGCTTGACACAAGCTAGAGTCATCAGAGAGGAAGGAGCCTCAGTTGAGGAAATGCATCCATATGATCTGCTGTAGCTCTGTGGACCAGGCTGGTCTTGAACTCACAAACTTCTGCTTTCCTCTGCTTCCTGTGTGCTGGGATTAAAGGCATGAATAGAAATTATGGGAGTAGACAGCCAGTGACTGGTCCAGCTTGAGTCCCACTCTGTGAGAGGAATCCCACTCCTGACAATGCCATGAGGGCCAGGACCCACAGGCTGAGTAGCCCAGAGTCCTAGGATAGAACCGAACATAGAATAAAATGATTCCTAATGATGCTCTGCTGTACTCATAGATCATTGCCTAGCCCAATTGTCATCAGAGACCCTTCACCTAGCAACTGATAGAAACAGATGTAGAGACCCACAGCCAAACATTAGGTAGACCTCGGTTAGTCCTGCAGAAAATAGTGAGGAAAGATTATGGGAGCCAGAGGAGCCAAGGACACCATGGGTAAATACACAGAGTAAACTGACTTGAGCTCATGGGGGCTCACAGGGACTGAACTGCCAAGCACAGAAATTGCATAGGATTGATCTGGGCCCTCTGCATATGTATTGTAGTTGTGTGGTTTGGTTTTATGGAATTTCTGGCAGAGGGAGTGGGGTCTGTTGCCTGTTCTTGGGACCCTTTCCTCCTGGTTAGTTGCCCTGTCCACCCTTAATAGGCATGGAGGTGCCTCCTCTTGCTGCAACTTGATATGCCATGGCTGACTGATATACTTTGGAAGGCCTGTACTTTTCTGAAGGGAAGGGAGAGGGAGTGAGCTGTAGGACTAGGGATAGAGCCTGGGAGCAGGGACTGGGAGGAGAAAATGGGGGTGAAACTGTTATCAGGCTGGGGAAAATTAATCAATTGTTTAATAATTGTTTTTTAAAAAATGGCTGTAAGGCGTTTTCTTAATTAGTGATCAATGGGGAAGTGTCCAGCCCATTGTGGGAGGTGCCATCCCTGGGCTGGTGATCCCAGATTCTATAAGAAAACAGGTTGAGCAAAATATGTGGAGCAAGCCAGTAAGCAGTACCCCTCCATGGCCTCTGTGTCATGTCCGCCTCCAGGTTCCTGCATATTTGTGTTCATGTCCTGACTTCCTTCAAAAATGAACAGTGATGTGGAAATGCAAGCCAAATAAACCATTCCCTTCCCAACTTGCTTTTGGGTCATGGTGTTTCGTTACAGCATTAAGAACCTTGACTAAGACAGTAAACAAAGACTTATATTCAAGAGAACCTAAGGTAATTTTAAAATATGAAATTCAGGTAAAAGTTTGCAATAACTGGTCATTTCTTTCCTAAAGGAGCTTTCCTGTTGTGTTTATACAAGACTGACTTCTAAGTGAACTTTCACAAAGAACATCACTAGTGTTTGCTCGTCATTTTATTACACACCCCCATCCCACCAGGACTCAAGTACACTGTCGTGTGCCCCTTGTTAGCAGGCAATCCGTGACGAAAGCTTGAATATTATTTTTTCTTCAAAGTGTGCACAGTGCCCTTCCATTCATTCATGGTCAGGATACCCCTTTCCCTAGTATGTCCTTGGAGATGACACACAATCTCTTTGTGGCAGTTTGAATTCTCTGAAATCATTGGTTAGGTAAAGGAATGGAATATTTAGTTTAAAAGCCCAGAGGAAAAATGAGGGACAGGATAAACAAAAAAAGAGAGAGAGAGAGAAGCCAAGGCAGGAAGAAATAAAAGAAAACCCCAGAGAGGAATCATAGTAAAGAGAAGGCTGTACCGTCATTTGCAGAATACATAGACCCCTTTTTATATACCAAAATATTAAGTCCTTTTGATATGTTCCCAAAACATGAGAATCCAAAATTGACTCTTCCTCATGAATTCGACCATTAGCATTTCATGAGCTTCTGCACACTCTCCGTGAATCTTCCCTGGGTAACATTAGTTATCGAGACACTTGGCATTTTATCACAGCATGCACGAGTCACAACACAGACATCTCTGCCCTCAAAATAAATGGATATTGAACTTTGAATAAAACATGCCTCTTTCATCTCCATCCTGTCCTCTTTCTCAGTCTGTGTTTGCTAGCCTCCAGGTATTCTGCATCCCAACTTAAAAAGGAATGGACCAAGGGGATGTCTTGAGAAGCAGCAGTTTCCCAAGTGGAACACGGCTACCTCTTGCTACCTGGAGTTCTTTCCAGGATGCAAGTTCATTTCTGAACTACACTTCCTAAGTTTAATACTACAATTAATTTTTCTAAATTAAAATTGTTTTTTATTTCATTGAACAGAAATGTCAATCACAAAGGCTTACTTCTAAAAGAAACTGTGGGAATGCCTTCATCTAGTGTGGACCTACTTTGTTTGGACTGCCAAAAGCTATTACATGGTCACAGTTTTATTCATGCCTGGTTTCTTGCTCCCACACAAAGAACACTATGGGTAGAATGGACAATTTGTCCCATTTTCTAAGTCAGGAAACTAAAATAGGAAGCCACTTGCTAAAGTACAAGGAAAGTCACCAGAGCAACTGTAGTAAGACCTAGACCTCTGAACATTTTTACCTAGGTAGAGTTGTTAATTAAGCACTTGTTATAAGCCATATGCTTCCCATAGTCCTGCAATGCCCTCCATTCCATAACTAGATACGAATACATAAATAATTGACGAGCAGCCTCCAAACACTACACAGAAACATTAAAGTATACTATCAAATGTCACACTACTTCAAATGAAACTAAAGCTGTCCCTGTGTTGACTTATTTGTTCTATCATCTGTCATTGTTATTGGCTCCATTTGCCAACATAATGAATTCCATTTTAATTGCACCAGACCATCAGCTTCACAAATACAGAAAACACAGCACATGTAAAATCATAATTTTAGCTCCAATAAAAATGCCTAGAGATTGTAGTCACTGAGCCTCGCCCTGAGAGGATGAGCTAGCTGCATCCCTGCTTGCTGACACTTCTTCACGGCACTCACAATGAATCAGCTACTCTCCATGATGATACTCAGCACTGTTTGAAAGGAGGCAAAAGTTGTCAGTCCCCTACTCATGAGTATCCCTCAGCAATTCATTCAGGATTTGCTGATCTCTTGCTGCCTTCTGTGAGGCTAAATCTTAAATGACAGACACATGCATTGTATATGGATATTTATATTGCATTTAATCCTTAATTTGTAATATCTCCAAGATGGATATATAATGGATACTTTATATAGAAGCCAAAATTTCACACACAACCTGAAAATAAATAGCTACAAAAGAATACACACACATATTAGACATATAATCCATATTATACTATCTCTTAATTAATCTGACATTGTTCCTCAAGAGAACATCTGTGTGGGTTAAATCACTTGGAAATCTATACTGTTCGAACTCTAATATTAAATACTATCTCTTAAAAAGGAAAGATAATTTTCAACTAAACACTCCTATATAACAAATTCAATTAGCAGTGCCTCACAGACAATGGCCGAGTGTGTCAAAGCCATCACAGAAAGTAGCCAAGCAGTAGAGGAAGCGTCCATATCCTGAGACATCTGCAGGGCCCCAGTTCTGCTACAGATAGTAAATAGACATTGGTGTTATCCCTGACAAGTTCATGTTTTCCTTGATTATGAGTCATGTAATATGATTCTGAATGATGTAGTATTTAAAGTCATACCATGCTTACTTGAAAATTGTATTGTACTAATTAAATATCTTTGCAGTTCAAAGCTTTTGTATTGTGTGTAAGCATTAAGTAGTTTAATAAAACTTTTAATTGGTTCTTTCATGTTTAAAAAAAGTGTTTCCAAACAAAAACTTCTTGACTGAGTGTCCATCAGTTTATTTCACACTTTTG
>PVIU01014850.1:0-50338 GCA_004026605.1 Ondatra zibethicus | reverse complement strand
GTGCTCATCCAGAGAGTGGGGGTGCTCATCTAGAGAGTAGGGGTACTCATCCAGAGAGTGGGGGTGCTCATCCAGAGAGTGGGGGTGCTCATCCAGAGAATGGAGGATGCTCATCCAGAGAGTTGGAAGCCTTAAAGATAGAAATCTCTCAAGGAAAAGAATTCTATCCCCAGACTAAATTCACTTTTTGTTTGAGACTGGCTTTTTCATGCTACCTCAGGCTGGCCTCAGACTTACGGCAATCCTCCTAATATGAGCAACCATGCTATGGTGGTTTGAATGAGAATGGACCCCCATAGACTCAGATTTTCTGAATGTTTGGTCACCAGGGAGTGGAACTATTTGAAAAGGATAAGGAGGTGTGGTCTTACTGGGGGGAGTGTGTTACTGGGGGTGGGCTCTGAGGTTACAAAAGCCCATGTTGGGCCCAGTGTCTCTTTTTCTCTATCTACGTATCAGAATGTAGCTCTCAGTTACTACTGCAGCAACTGCCACATGCCACCTGCTGCCATGCTGGCCACTGTGATGATAATGGACCACACATCTGAAGCTGTGAACAAGGGCTTTTTTATTAGGAGTTGCCGTGGTCATGGTGTCTATATTAGGGCTTCTATTGCTATGAAGAGACACTATGATCATGACAACTCTTTTTTTCCCCCAGACATGGTTTCTCTGGCTGTCCTGGAACTCTTTTTTTTTTTTTTTTTTTTTTTTTTGGTTTTTTGAGACAGGGTTTCTCTGTAGTTTTGGAGCCTGTCCTGGAACTAGCTCTTGTAGACCAGGCTGGCCTCGAACTCACAGAGATCCACCTGCCTCTGCCTCCCGAGTGCTGGGATTAAAAGCGTGTGCCACCACGCCTGACCACAGTAACTCCTTCTTTCTTTCCTTCCTTCCTTCCTTTCTTTTTTGGTTTTTTGTTTGTTTGTTTTTCAAGATAGGATTTCTCTATGTAACAGTCCTTGCTGTCCTGGAACTCACTTTGTAGACTGGCCTCAAATTCACAGAGATCCACCAGCCTTTGCCTCCCAAGTGCTGGGATTAAAGGTGGCCACAGTAACTCTTATAAAAGAAAACCCTTAACTGGGGCTGGCTTACTGTTCAGTAAGCATGGTGGCATGCAGGCAGACATGGTACTGGAGAGATGTCTGAGAATTCCACATCTGGATCTACAGGCAGCAGAAAGAGAATGCCACACTGGGCATAGTTTGAGCATCTGCGATCTCAAAGCCCACCCCACTTCCTCCAATAAGGCCATGCCTATACCAGCAAGGCCAGACCTCCTAATAGTGCCTCTCCTTATTGGCAGGGGTGGGGCATTTTTATTCAAACCACCACCACTCTGTCTCTTCATAGCAACAGAACAGTGACTAAGATGCATACTCAGCTTCTTTCTTTTTCTCTTTTCTTTTCTTTTCTTTCTTTCTTTTTTTGGAGACATAGTGATCCTCCTGCCTTAGCCTCCTGAGATTACAGATTTACACCAACACATTAGCTTAAAATTGCTGGTGCTGGGAAATGGTGGCACAGGCCTTTAATCCCAGCACATGGGAGGCAGAGATAGGTTGATCTTTGAGAGTTCAAGGCTAACCTTGTCTACAGAGATAATTCCAGGACAGCTGGGGCTGTCTCAAAAGACCAAACAAACACAAAAAAATGTAGCAGGGGCTGCTTGTTTGTCCCAGCCGCTTAGACCCGAAATAATCACACAAAAACTATATTAATTAAAACACTGCTTGGCCCATTAGCTCTAGCTTCTTATTGGCTAACTCTTACATCTTAATTTAACCCAATTCTATTAATCTGTGTATTGCCACGAGGCTGTGGCTTACTGGGTAAAATTCCCAGTGTCTGTCTCCTGCGGCTCCATGGCTTCTCTCTGACTCCACCCTTCTTTCTCCCAGCATTCAGTTCCATCTTCCCCGCCTACCTAAGTTCTGCCCTGCTATAGAGTCAAAGCAGTTTCTTTATTCATTAATCAATAAAAACAACACATAGACAAATGGGCCTCCCACACTAAACAAACAACAAAACAAACAAAAAATAATTGCTGGTTGTGTTCTTTTTATTACTTATTACCTCTTTTGTGATGGTGGAACTTGAGCCCATGGCCTTTTGCATGCTAAGGAAGCCTGCTGACACTGAGCCTCATCCCAGTGTGGATTAACTTCAGACTCAATCTCCAACCCCCTTCCTCACTTGCTCTCTCATTCCCCGATGCATTCTCAAAGTCCTCCTGGTAACACATTAACTAAATGGAGAGAAAAGGGAACTCTGTAGTGGGGAGACCCTGGGGGCACTCGATAACTGAGCAATCAGCAGTGGTGGGACAGGCCTGTTGCCTCCTGATGTTCTGATGTCGGGCCCTGCTAAGGAGTGGTATCCTTTAGGCCAAAATCAAGCCCCAAGAGGGCAACCCAGTTCCAATCAAGAGGAATGCAGATTGCAATCATGGGAGGTCTAGCTCAGACGGGGAGACATTTTCACAAAGAAATGGTCCACGGTCTTCAAGACATGCCAGTAGCACTAAAGGAAAAAGAAAAATCAGGCTGATGAAGCAGTCCTAATTAAGGGAAAATAAAAAGGCATGTCAAAAAGATCGGATTCTGAATCAAGGGGAAATTCGTTAGATAACAGCATGCCATCATTATTATAAACTCCTCTAACTTCTGCTATAGTTAAGAAAATGTCCTTGTTCTGGGGGGGGGGATTCTCTTCTTTTTCCAGTGTCAAGTGACAAAAATTCAGATGTATCTAGATATAGAGCATATCTATAATCCTGGTGCCCAAAAAGCTAAGGCAGAAGGATTATGAGTTGAAGACCATCCTGGGCTACGTAGTGAGTTCAAGGCTAGCCCAAGGTTATAAAGTAGGCTGGAGGACAGCCTGATTACCTAGCAAGACCATCACACACACACACACACAGACACACAGACATGAACAAACACACACACAGACACACACACAGACACACAGACATGAACAAACATACACATACACACACACACATAGACACATAGACATGAACAGACACACACACACACACACACTCTCTCTTTAGCTCCTGAACTATAGGTATGATAGGCAGGGAGAATGTCAAGTCTTGACAAGATTCAAGAAGCAAGACCACATTCTCAAGTGTTTTCATTACACCCTGATATGGAGCATCAGTTCATGTTTGAACTACAGTTAGACACAATAAGTCTGCATAGTGTTCTTTATTTGAATAACTGTTGTTACTATACTCATAATTCATGGTAACCTATGTGCACAAAGTCAGTATGTCCGCGGGGATAATGCAGTCAACTGCTTGAGTGTCTAAAGGCAAGCCTGACTTCAAAGCTGACTCACAGACACTCGCCAATCACCAAGGTCATGCTGGACCGTGGTTGATCTGTGACCGGATGCTTGCAGGAAGACAGGAGTAGCAGGACGCAGACCTCCTCCAGGGATTCCTAGCGTCACACCTGGCATTCAGTCCCCACTGTGAGGCCACAGAAGTACAGTCTGTCCTATGTCAGCCCCATAGAGAGCTGGTCGCTAGTAAGCTTCCATTGAAGGAATGATGCAGGGTGTGTCTGAATGAATGTTCAGTAGACTGGGGACCTGGTGATATTCAGTCATGGGTAGCCTTAAAGGCATCTGCAGTGACCTGTGGGGGACAGGTTTGATTGTTCTTTGTTCTCTGTGTGTGTGTGTGTGTCTGTGCGTGCGTGTGTGTGTGTCTGTGTGTATGTGTCTGTTTGTGTGTGTCTGTGTCTGTGTGTGTATAGGTGCACTTGTGTATCTCACATGCAGGTAGAAACCAGAAAAAGCAACCTCAAGTGTCCTTCATCAGGGCCATCAGATACAGATCTTCCACTGGGACAGAACTCGCTGGTCAGGCTGCACTGACTGGCCAGCAAACCCCTGGGATCGTCCTGTGTCTGTCTTCCTGACCATGGGGTTGTAAGTACAAACTGCCATACTGAGGATTTTATGTGGGTTCTCGGATCAAACTCGAGTTCTCATGTAGAGATATCTCCCAGCCTATACTCCTTTTATGAGACAGGGACTCAAGTAACCCAGGCTAGCCTAGGTCTCCCCACCTTCACCTCCCAAATGCTAGGGTTACTATCAGGAGCTACCACACTCCACATCCTCTGTAGATGGGCATCTACAGTCAATTGATTTAAGAGTCTTTCCTTCCTCCCTCCTTCCTTCCTCCCTCACTATGTAACCCTGGCTGGCCTAAAATTTGCTATGTGGACCAGGATGGCTTCAGACTCACAGAGACCCCCCTGCCTCTGCCAGTGGAGTTCTGAGATTAAGGGTGTGTGTCAACATGCCCAGCTAAAGATCCTTTTAAATTATTTTGGGATGGCACAGATATCTGGAAATAGCTTAGCAGAGAGGGCTGGGGTGGGTTTCCAGAAGGGAATATTTGCATGTGTGACACTGCCCACTCCTGCAGCTTCCTGTCCTCTCTCGAATGTCGCCCTGGAGGGCAGGGTTGCTCCCAGTCCACCCAGCTCTCTGCTCTGACTCAGCACCTGACTTTTGGGGTTGCTCTTGTTTTCCGTTATAGCAACCTTATCTGGTGAGTCAGGACCAGCCGTGAGGTTCTGGGGGAGGAGGCAAAGGCAGACCATCCCCATCTTGGCCAGAAGATTACTCTGGCAAGAATGAGAATCCTGGGCTATAGAGGGAATGGTACAAAGTCATTTCAAGGGGATGGTCCTTCTCTCTTTCCCCAGTAACATCCACACCGGACTTGCCACTCTGACAGGTTTTCATCTGAGCATCTGAGTCCTCCTGAGGCTCCAGTCAGGGCAAATGAAAGGAAAAAACCACAATAACAACAACAAGCAAAAGAGGTGACCAGATGGCTTGGTAGGTAAAGGCACCTGCCACCAAGCCTGATGCCCTGAGTTCAATCTCCAGGACCCACACGGGGGAAGGAGGGAACTAACTCCCAACTGAGTGCTGTCCTGTGATCTCCACATGTGCACCATGATGTATACACACACACGTGCACACACACACACAGACACGCGCACACACTCAGACGTGCACACACAGACACAGACAGACATACACACACAGAGACATGCACACACACACAGACACTACACAAACAAATAATAAAGTAACAACAACAAAAAGAAGTGCAATTCCTTTGATTGAAAGGAAGGGAAGCCTCCTAACCTCAGCGCTCACATCAATCCCTGCAGTTGGAGGGTAAAAGAAAGGCAGAAGTTTCTCCACTCTTCTCAAACCCATATGCTTTCTTCTGGTAATAAGACAAGCACTCACCAATGTTATGACTCAAACATGTTTCTTCTTAGACTCAAGAGCCACCTCTTTCCAGTGGAATTGTCCAGAAGTCCTGTCCTATCAATCTGGTTTGCAGTTTCCGGGAAGAGGTGGGCCTGGCTCCACACAGGGAAGCCTGCCTGGTGCGAGGGGCTCTCCTTAGGCAGGCTGTCCCTGTGCTCAGCACATTCCAGTGGATGAGGAGCTATTCCCTCACTAATCACATCTTTCTCTCTATCCTGAGAGGAAGGCTTCTGACTTAGGAGTAGAGTCTGACCCTCTCCCTGTGTGCATGCATGAGGTTTGTGATAGCTAGGTTGTGTGTCAATTTATCACAAGTTAGGGTCATCTGAGAGGAAGGAACCACAGTTGAGAAATGCCTACATGAGATCAGGCTGTAAGCCAGCCTGTAGAACATTTTCTTAATTAACAATTGATAGAGGAGACCCTAAAAGAGACACACATGGATCTAATCTACATGGGAAGAAGAAAAAGACAAGATCTCCTGAGTAAATTGGGAGCATGGGGACCTTGGGAGAGGGCTGAAGGGGAGGAGAGAGGCAGGGAGGGGAGCAGAGAAAAATGTTGATCTCAATAAAAATCAATAAAAAAAAAACAATTGATGGAGAAGGGCCCAGGACACTGTGGGTGATGTTAACCCTGGTCCTGGGTTTTGTAAGAAAGCAGACTGAGCAAGTTTTGAAGAACAAGCCAGTAAGCCGCACCCCTCATGACCTTTGCATCAGTTCCTGCTTCTGGGTTCCTGCCCTATTTGAGTTCCCGTCTCAGTTTCCTTCAGTGAGGACCAGTGAAATGGAACCCTTTCTTCCCCATATGGTTTTCAAACATGGGACTTCATCACAGCAATGGTTACCCTAAAACAAGCTTGTTCGTGTATGCACAGGTGTGTGTGTATGTGTGTGTGTATGTGTGTGTGTAAGAACAGCATTGGATACTGTTCCTGGAACTGAATAGACTGGGCTGGCCAGCCAGTGAGCCCTAAGGATCCACCAGACTCTACCCACCCATTTTTAATATCATTTCCCATAATACTTTATAGGCAGAATGTGCAAGAACTCATGCCAAAGCTAAGGTGGAAGATGCTAAACACATTGATCTACCACCTGTAGCTTCCAGGTCCCCAGCTGTTGACAGCGGTTTCTGTTCTGCCGGTCCTGCAGCCGTTCAGTCCCAAAGAAACACACAGAAGTCTACATGAATTTACAAACTGGTTGGCCTATTAGCTTAGGCTTCTTACTTTTACATCCTACATTAACCTATAATTCTTATCTGTGTTAGCAACATGGCTTGGTACCTTTTATCAGCAAGGCATTCTCATCTTTCTTCCTCTGTACCTGGGTTACAACCATAGACTGAGCCTTTCCTCTTCCCAGAATTCTCCTGTTCTCATTGCCTGGCCTATATGTCCTGTCTGGCTACTGGCCAATCAGCATTCTATTAAAGCAATACAACTGATAAATCTTTAGAGGGTACAAGACCATTGTCCCACAGCACTTCCCCCCTTTTTGTATTTTTTCAAAACAAAAATTCTGAATTTAATCTCCTTTGTTTAGCTTTATTCCTGACCATTATCCATAACAACTTTTAACCAACATTGTAAACAAAAAAAATCCATTATCCATTTTTTGGGAATGTGGGCTTGGTTTTCCGGGATAGTTCCTGGTGATTGGGGGCACTGATAATCTTACAGGGACCTAAAGAAAATTTTGAATTATCGTCAAGTCCTGACTGTAATAATCTGTGAGGCTTGATCATCTCAGCCAGCAGTCTTGAATCTGTTCTGGATGCAGAACTCAGACATCTGGGCCATCTGCTCCTATCAGAGAATTTTAGGGGGTTTTACTTGGCCAAACCTGATTTTTCTTAGCCCAGAATGAATCCACATACTCTTATCTCCTGTGGAAACAAAAGCAAAATCTCTTCTTCAGAGTAACATATCTCTTGACATAAATTTTGAAGTCAAGGCATTTTCAAAATGCATATGTTGTATTAATCCAGCAGCATTTATAGTCAAATGTCTTTTAGCAGCTGTTGCTCCTTTCTCAGCCATCAAACAATTAGAAGACAACACAATAATATACAGTATCCAGACTCTGTGTGTATTTTCCATCTTTATGTGGTTTTATTTTAAGCTCTATTTTTTTTTTTAATTTTTAACTTTTGGTTTTTTGAGACAGGGTTTCTCTGTGTATCTTTGGCTGTCCTAGAACTCACTCTATAGACCAGGCTGTCCTTGAACTCACAGAGATCCACCTGCCTCTACCGCCCAAGTGCTGGGATTAATGGTGTGCACCACACCCAACTGCTCTCTTTCTTTATTTCTTCTTTTTAAAGGACTTTATCCTTTTTCTTTTCTCTCCCAAGCCTACTTATGTTTTTTAACACACTGTAAACCATTTAGAGGTTTTTTTCATCTTCGAATCTATCTTTACTTTGTATTTCTTTTTCTGACCACATGAGTCTTTAATTTGCTAAGTGATATTGCTAGGATTAAAGCCATGACTTTGGCGGCTGGATTTATCCCATTCCTTAGTTTTCTAAAAGTCTAGACTCATGGCGAAGGTACTGGCTGGAGCCATGCTTATTGCTACAACTCTATGGAGTTTCAAGGTTCCTGCCACCACCAAGAATCATGCTGTTCATTATTCACAAACACCATTTAAGTGTTTGCTGGTGGGTCCTCTTAAAAGAGCTGCAAGGCTTTTGCAGCTAAAGCTGAGTCAGGAAGCCTCTTTTGAATGAGACACGCTTCCCTCTAGCAAACAGAGCCCACCTGAGAAAAAGCTGCTGCCAAGAAGCCGTGCTTAACTCTGTTCTTTTGTGTCTAGAGTTCCTTCCCAAATTCTCTCAGGTTTTATGTGGGTGTAGTTGTCCACATTGGCACCATTTGTTGAATGATGTGGGTCAAAGAATACCAGGTTAACTCCAAGATAAATCATATATATATATATATTATAAGGGGCAAACTCACAAAACAGGAACGAGAAGTCCAAGCTCAGCTGTGTAGCACCAGAACCACAGAGAGAGCCCAACCCTGGCTGCCCAGCATTTATCTCCAGGTACCCAAAAGGTCATGCCCTAACCTGGTCCCACCTCTTAAAGATCATTGGCTGACAGAGATTCCCCATTACCTAGTCACAGATATTTCCACTGGGGATTTTCTATTGAGGACAGAACACGACCTGTGAGCATGAAAACACCAAATTGAAGTCCACAAGAACAGAGAGCTTCCCAAGTGACCAAGGATGATTGTTGCTAGCCCACATGCTTGCTTTTGTCTCTAACCTAAGCCAGGTAGATGGGAAAATCCCTGAGAACTGTGTGCCATGTCAGACCCATGAGGTGATTGTCCTATCACCCAGAAAGCCCTGAGACCCAACGATCGTACTTCCCAGAACACCAAATACCCCTGTGATATTTTCTTCCATCCTGCCTGGTGTGTTCCCTGAGTCACAAGCCCAGAACTCTCCTGATTGGAAACTCTATCACCTTCTGCAGGCTCCCTCCTTAGAGCCCTGAGTCACAGGGAAGGTGCTGCAAGCCACTGGAGGGAGGTCTTCTGGTGGCAAGGTCACCAACGTACAGTGACAGAATTCACCCAATGCAAGTGTAATCAGGCCAGTCTGCCTGGCTGCCTTTGATCCCTCGTGATTTGATGATGGGACAAGATGTCTCTTTCACACTTGTTCCTTACCTGAGTATTGGTAGTCCCCAGTCTCTGGTCAATTCTTAAAGACACCTGAAGCAATAAGATCACAGCCAAGAGTCTGACAGCTAATAGAACCTCTAGGAGAACAGAGTTCCAGAAGCTGTTACTTGTAGGGATTCAGCAACCAGCCCAGAAAGCTGAGTGATTCCCCCTCTAACGGCTAGGACTAGACAAATAACCAGCAACTCCTCCATTTCTTTTCCCTCCTAACTTTGAACCAACCAGAGAAACCGGCCGACAGTGGGTGTGAAGCTGTCCCATTGGCTGGTGAACCCACTCCTGTGGGCTTTTTACCCAAATGACATTCAACCCGAGCAAGTGAATTTCATTTTAGGACCTTTTTTGAGTCAGCAAGAATACTTTCAGGAAGCTTAAGATGAGATGTGTTGTGCATTATCAGAATCCCTTATCGTTTCCATTATCTCCCAGTCTCTCTCAGTTGAATTACAATGTTCGCGTCCATTATGGGCCCTGGGAGGTTTTCCCAGCCGTCTTCATTTAGAACCGTCAGCTCTCACATGCTGTCCCGCTTTGTGCTTACTCACCTCGCTCCTTCCCGTCTAATCCTGAACCTTAGTCTAGCATCAAGAGGCTGCGGTGCTATTAAAATCCCATCAGGGGGAGAAACTCATGCAAGCCAGAGAGCTGCGGCGTGCTTGCTAATGGAGGCTGCGAGACGTGTAGAGCATGGCGTTCTTCGCATTAGAGGCGCTGAGAAAGGAAAAATGAGCCGCTTTGACCTGCATGCCCGGAAATTTCTCGGTGCACTAATGAAACGAAGACACTTTAGACAGGACAAATGGCCAGCTGAAGAGCAGTTCATTGAGACGATCTTTTATTATGAAGAGTCAGGGTAGTTTTATTTATTATTATTATTTATAAAAAAAAAAAAAACAAGGCTTCCCAAGCTAGATCATGTTCCCTTCTAACTGAAAGTTGTGTGTCCTTGTTGACTGAGACTGTTCAAGGGGCTCTGAATGATTAATGGGAAAGTATGGGGGCGGCCTGAAGCTGGGCCAGTCGGTCACAGTGTCCTTAGGAAGAATGGCTCACTGTGCCTGACCTCAGCTCTGCCTTCTTGATGGCTCTTCAGCGGGGTGTAAAAGAATGCTGTGCACCTCTAATCCGAGAGCTCGAGGGTGGGGGTGGAGGGGCGCTGAGGCCAGAAGCCTGTTGCAAGTCTGAGGCCAGCCTGAGCCACACTGTGAGACCTTTCAAAAAAAAAACCCAAACCAAAAACCCATGCTGGGGAGATAGTTGAGTTGGTAAGGGGCACAAAGACATGTGTTTAATGCTCACAACTACTTTTTTTTAAGCCATAAATGGTGGCTCTTTGTACTCATCACAACTGAGAAAAGGAGACAAGATGCCCTGGTGCTCTCTGACGGCCACCAGAACCTGTTCTGCGATGTCCGGGCCAGTGAGAGACCCAGAAAAAAAAAGAGGTAGAACTACCTGAGAAACAGTACACATGCATGTCTGCGCACACACGTGCACACACTCAAGAGTGAGGATGCCTCTTCAACCACTTCAACAGTAGGAATAGAACCACAGACCTGATGCAGTCGCTGCCTGTACACCAGCCAGGAACTTGGCACTGTCCACAGTACAAGGAGGCTTTCGCAAGGAATGTTTCCTACCCCAACCGTTTCTCAAGAGCAATCTCGTACATCAGGAGGCATCATCAGAGCTTAATTTCAGTTTTCCATGGCACACCGAGATCTCCACAGGACATCCGAGGACTCGGGGTCCCTCCATCTGGCTTTAGTGATTCTCCTAGAGCTCAGGATATGAACTGAAGAATGTCCTTATGTCAAGTTCTGCCTGAAGGTGCACTCTGGGGCTGACTTCCCTTCTCATAAGCATTGTTCTAGAAAACATGCCCTCTGCGGGTCTTTCTTGCAGTGGGGATTGGACAGAGAGCCTCATGCATAGTAGGCAGGCTCCCTACCCTGCGCTCTATCTCCAGGCCTGTGATCCCGACTGGAACCTTGCCTTTCCTCCCTGGACTTGGCCATTCCTAGAACAGTGTGGGGGGTACTACCTGGCTCCACTGGTTGGAATTCCTAAGTTCCCAGCCCTCATCTACTTAACATACTTCTTCCCACCATTCCCATTTCAGTCCCTCAAGGTGACAAAAAGCGATGACATCCCTGTGCCTTCCCACACACAGGACATCCAAGAGACACCTTCATAAGGCTCAGGGGACAATGACATTTGCTTATCCAGTCCAGTGATTAGAAAGCATGGTCCCTGGGCTACAGCCTCTGAGAGACCCACCCGTGAGGCCCTCCCACCTTCGCCTCCACAAGTCCCCAGGTGATTTCAGTACTGATGAGGGCAGAAGTCAGGACTTGAAGGAGGCTTTGCTGGCATGTGCTGCTCTTACTCACTTTCCGGAGATTCAGACTGACTCCCTAGGAAGACAGAGGTGACCAGACTCAAACTCCAGGGTACCCTGCTGTATCTTGCCCCACACCCTAGCAGGGAAGCCACAGATCCCATTGCCAGGGGTCCTGTGCAAAGTTGATCCAGGGAATCCAGATCCGAAGGTAAGGTAAGGCTTTGATTTTGAATTTCATACATCCCATAATATATATGCACATATAGAAATGCATATCTACATAGAGAACTTCAGATTACCTGGAAAGTTGTCAGAATAAATTTTTCCTCTAGTTGTTTTATATCTATTGGCTCATGTGCCGGACATTGCCTGGCTGATTCTCAGAAATACCACATCAGAAATATCTGTTGACAGAGAGACCTGAGGCTAGCAAGAGGCTTTGCATTTCCGTTCTCCCACTGACCTAGGATTTGCGTAGTGCTGAATTCATGGTTTTAATTCTGATTGCCAAATGGGAAAAATGCCAAGTAAGTACCTGGAAAAGGAATTTTGATTAAAATCATCACCCCATTTTACGGGCTCCGAGCAAAAAGCATAGAGAAATCCATCTCAGAAATTTCTCCACACTGATTGCAATCAGAACCACCTAGAAGGCTTTAGAAAGACCTTGGGACTCTTCCTACCAACAGAGACCCGGTAGTTCAGTAAGCTGCAAGCATTCTTCGGCCAGGAGATAGCAGAGACGGGATCTGAACCAGATTGCTTGATAGCCAAACCCTAGTTCTGGTTCATGAGCCTAGCTCATGGAGTTCAAAAGTCAGGTGACACCCAAGTCACATAGTAGACACACCACGAGAGCATGCTGGTCCCTACTGACTTCCTTCCCTGTGGAAATACATGTCACAGTAAGAACGGTGTTGTCCTGATCTGGCCACTTCAGGATCTACTTCACTGCCATGCTGATCTCAGAGAGGAACCCTTTGGGACTCTTCTCACCAAAGGGCTTATGTGCCATTTTAAAAAGAAAAGTATAGGGCTGGGATGTACCTTACTTGGTAGGATGTTGCTTGCCTCATATGCACAAGGCCCAGGTTCAAGCTCCAACACGATGGCGTGCACCTGTCGCTCCGGCACTGGGAAGGTAGAGGCAGGAAGATCAGAAGTTTAAGGTCATCCTTAGCTACATAGGTTGAGGTCAACCTAGGCTATATGAGACCCTGTCCCCAAAACGAGGAGAGAGCAAGCTCATGTGTCAGCCAATTGCTTGTAGTTTTCTTGAGAGGTGGGAGGTAGGGAGGGATGAGGGGTTCGAGGCATGGTTTCTCTGTGAAACAGTCCTGGCTGTCCTGAAACTCACTCTGTAGACCAGGCTGGCCTCGAACTCAGAGATCCACCTGCCTCTGCCTCCCAAGTGCTGGGATTAAAGGTGCGCACCACCACTGCCTGGCCACTTGTAGATCTGTACTGCTAAGCTGGCCCTTGTTTTCTCAGTTCTGAATCAAAAAGCCTAACTTTTCCTTGTAATGTTTTACACGTATTTATCTTGCATATGTGTATGTGGGTGCGCCCATGCCATACTGCACACATGGAGGTCAGAGAACAGCTTGTAAGAGTCAGTTCTTGCCTCCCACCACATGGGTTCCAGGAATCAAACTCAGGTCATCCGTCATCTTAGTTACTATGACCATGGCAATTTATAGAAGGAAGATTATATGGGCTTACAGCTCTGGGGGCTAGAAGTCCTTCATGGGAGCAGAGCAGCAGGTAAAGGAACTGGAGCAGCAAGCTGAGGGATCCAGATGTTCTTGAGCCACAAGCGTGGAGCGGAAAGAGCAAGCGGAAATGGCTCCAGTCCCCAGACTCCCAAAACTGGCCTCCAGGGGTTGTTTCCTCCAACAAGACCACACCTCCTTAACCTCCACAAACAGCACCACCAGCTGAGGACCAAGCGTCCAAACACAGGAGCCTGAGAGGGTCATTCTTACTCAAAGCCCACATCAGGCTTGATGGCAAGAATTACAACCTTCTGAGTCATTCCCCTGGCCCCTTTCTCTCTCTTTTTATCTCTTTCAAAGATCAGCAGAAGGAAACCTCAGCTTGCCTTCCCTGACACACGGCTTCCTCACAGTTTCTTCAAATACCTCCCTATCCTGTCCTTTCCACAGCTGCTTGCCAAACTCCATGGCTGATTTAAAAGGCATGACTTTCCCTCTGTTCTCCATCTCCTTCTTCCTGGCAGCCTCCTGCATTTTCAGCTTGCCTGGCCTGTGTTTTCTTCTCAAATGCTACTGTAATTGTTCTCGGGTTTCAAAAAGGAAAGAAAGGAAGGAAGGGAAAAGGAAAGAGAGGAAAGCTCTGCCCCCGGCGTCTGGTGGGGCTGTGTGTTGCCACACCCCTTCATACTTACAAACTCTGCTCCTTCCTAGTCCAATGTCCTTGGACAAATTGCTTAACCTCCCAGTTTCTTTCTCAATTTCCTCATCTGAACAACTGGGATGATGAAAGCGGCTGTCGCCAAAGGTCTGTGAAACACTAGGAACACGGTGGTCACGTGTGCAATGCCCAGTCACATCAGCACAGCTTTCACACCACGCTGAGGCTCAACATTTTACCACCAGTTACCAGCTAGTAATCCAGAGCTAGCACAGAGCCCAAGTTTCCCAGTCTCTGTAGAAAGGTCCCATTGTTTGATATCACCACTGAAGATGTCCTGTCTTCTCTCATCTGGGCCACCCAGTGGATGCCCAGCTGTGTCTATTTCCATGATCTCCACTAGATTGTTTTTCTGTGTATGTGTCTGTGGTTTGTGTGTGCGTGTGTGTGTGTGTGTGTGTGCGTGTGTGTGTGTGTGTGTACATTGCATGCCTGCCTAGTGCCCACAGAAGCCTGAAGAGGGTGCCAGATTCCAAGGAACTGGATTTACTTATGGCTGAATTTGCCATGTGGATGCTGGGAACTGAACCTGGGTCCTCTGCAAGAGCAACAAGTGCTCTTAACTGATAAGCCATCTCTTCAGCCCCATTTGGATGTTTTTTAATTATTGATTTTATATTTTGTTTTGATTCTTTACTTACTCTGTTTTTAATTATAAAACTAAAACTTTCTATTTGTAAAGGTAAACATAGTAATAGTAGGGCTGGAGAGATAACTCAGTAGCATGTTTGTCTTACAAGCAGAAGGATCAGAATTCAATCCCCAGCACCCATGTGAGCATCTGGGTATGGTAGTACCTGCCTACAAGCCAGAAGTAGGAGGGTCCTTGGAGCTCACTGGTTGGCCAGTTTAGCCTAATAAGGTGAGCTTGAAACCAATGAAAAATGCTGTTTCAAAGACGTGGATGATATTCCTGAGGATGACACCTAAGGTTGTCCTCTGGTTTACACATACACACCTACACACATCTGTACACATGCAAATACATACATTCGCATATGTAAAGCATGTGCATGCAATGCATATATACATACCACCTGACATACATATACATATGTACAATCCACACATATACTGGCATATGTAACATGTGTTTGTGTGTATCTGTTGGGATCATTTGGAGTCCTGGCCTCCAGCTGCTCTTCCCTGCTAGTGATCTTTACTTTCCTTCTGATTTGAGTTACTGAAAGCTGTGTCAAAGTTGCTTACCAGCTCTGCTTCACGAGCACGTGTTGTCTTGCCTTGAGGATCAGAGGATACGGTTTTCACCTGTTGGCTCACCTGACTGTTGGGTATATAAGCCTCCATGGTGCTATTGAATAAAGGGCTTCTTACCAGTGTCTAGAGGTCCGTGTCTCTGTCTCTCTGTCTGTGTGTCTTTGTGTGTTACAACCTCCAGCCCCTTGCCGGGAGCTTGCGAACTGTATGGTAGCACATAGAGCACAGACAGGCATTGTGCACTGCAATTGGAAGTTCCACCGAGATCGGGAACTAGGGAACACTGAGAGGTCACCCTTGGAAGGGTGGATTGGGCTCTGTGCTAATCCTGACGTCCTTCTTGTGGGTTTCGGTTCCAGGCTGTGCAGGCAGCAAGTGGAAGTCCACCAGAGAAAGAGGGGTAAGCAGACAGGGTCGTTCCTGGCCAGCGGGGAAGTATTGAGGAATTAAGATGGGAATTGTTAGCAGTATCTTCTCTGCCTTGTTCAGAGAACAGTCAGTCACTAGGGAGGAGTCTGATGATTCTGAGTTTGTAGATGATAGTGAGGAATCATCGGAAGATGAGGAGGAAATATGTAGGAAAATAAGAAATCTCCATAGAAAACTGAGAAAATGTAAAGCAAAAAAAAGATTCACACCCAACTCCCTCAGCCCCACCAGCTTATAATGATGAAGGGTGGTTGTCGCAGTTAAGTAGGGGCTCTAACATTGAACAAAACAAAGGACTTTGCTTCCATCCTACACACATAGTTGCACCAGTAATGGAGGTGCCAACACCAACAACCCAGGGCAAATAATTCGCCAACATTTTGCAATACAATTTAAAGATATGAAACAATTGAAGGAAGCTGTTGCTGCATGTGGGGCCCAAGCACCCTTCACATTGGCCATGGTGGAGTCTTTCTCTGCTCTGATTTTAACACCAAGTGATTGGCAGCAACTATGTCGTGCTGTCTTATCTGGGGGAGATTATCTCCTATGGCAAGGGGAATATCAGGAAAATTGTATGCAGATGGCCCAATTAAATGCTCTAGCAGGTCAAGCTCAATGTAATCTAGATATGTTAACTGAAGCTGGGGCTTATGCTGATTTGCAGCAACAAATTCTGTATGATCCAGGTGTATTCGCCCAAATAGCTGCAGCTGCCACTAAAGCTTGGAAGACCCCACCTAACAAAGCAGCTGGGGATCCATTATCAAAAGGTTTACAAGGCCCCTCTGAACCATTCCAAGATTATGTAGATAGACTGTTACAATTAGCAGATAGATTGTTTGGAGATGTGACAACAGCCATGCCTATAATAAAGCAACTTGCATTTGAAAATGCCAACAAATATTGTAAGGAAGCCTTACGCCCTCACAAATCAAAGAGTTTAAATGAATATATCAGGATATGCAGAGATATAGATGGGAATTTCATTCAAGGCCAGGTTATGGCAGCAGCTATTAAACCTTGGAGAAACATAAGAGGACAGGGACTAGGGGCCAGAGGCCATAATTGTTTTAACTGTGGAACTCCTGGTCATTTTCGAAAGGAATGCCCACAGCTGATGATGAGGGGAAGGAGGAAACCTGGCATGTGCCCTAGATGCAGAAATGGGATGCATTGGACTAATGATTGCCTCTCTAAAACAGATATAGATGGGAAACCCCTGTCACCTATAATTAATCAGCAGGGAAACTGGCAGAGGCCCTGCTCCAGGGCCCCAAAACCTCAGTGTATGGAGCAATGACCATGGGACCGCAGGGACAGTACACTGGCAGTGGCGGTATCCAGTTCCTTCCGCAGAGCCATCCTTTCACATTGCAGACCTTGTCAGAGCCACACCAGGGAGCACAGGATTGGACCTCTGTACCTCTGCCAGAGCAGTCTTAACTCCACAGATGGGAATGCAAGCACTCCCTACAGGAGTATATGGGCCCTTACCGCCAGGTACCATGGGATTAATATTAGGCAGACGCGGTACCCTTTTAAAGGGGATCCAGATACATCCTGGGATAGTAGATGCAGACTATCAAGAGATTAAGGTTATGACATCTGTCCAACAGGGGGTGGTGGTAATTCCTCAATTGAGCAGATAGCACAATTAGTGTTGATTCCCTACAAGGCTACCAATAATAAACGAGCCCGTGGCAATCAAGGGTTTGGATCCTCTGGAAGAGCTGCTTTTTAGGTTGTACAGTTAAATGAACGGCCCCAACTTAGGACAACTATAGAGGGAAAGGGCTTTGATGGTATATTAGATTCTGGGGCAGATGTATGTTGTATGAGGAGGAGAGGGCTGCATTCCCGGCGCCTGGTTAGTTTATACCTGAAATAATTACACAGAAGCTGTATTCATTGAATTACTGCCTGGCCCATTAGTTCTAGCCTCTTATTGGCTAACTCTCACATCTTGATTAACCCATTTCCATTAATGTGTATCGCCACTTGACTGTGGCTTACCGGCATGAGTCTTAGCAGCATCTGTCTTAGCCAGGAGAGTCATGACGTCTGCCACACTTCCCTCCTCCCAGCATTCTGTTCTATCTACTCTGCCCATCTAAGGGCTGCTCTATCAAAAGGCCAAGGCAGTCTCTTTATTTAACCAATGAAAGCAACAGAAATACAGAAGGACCTCCTACACCAGATGTATCAGTTTTGTCCTTAAAATATCGGCCAAAGGCATGGCCCTTGGACGAAGGTACTGCACGGCTGCAGGGTATAGGTCAAGCAACTCCTCAAAAAAGTTAAAATATTAAGATGGCATGATGAAGAAGGACATTTTTTCCAGCCATATGTTCATCCCAGCCTGCCTGTCAATCTATGGGGATGTGATCTCTTAGCAGAGATGGGGCAGTCTTAACAACATAGCCTACAAAGGTGTCCCCGGGAAAACCACCTCGGTGATGAAAGCTATGGGAAGGCAACCTGGCCAGGGCCTAGGCACCTTGCATCAGGGCTGGACATCACCTTTAATGCCTGATGACCAGGTTACTCGTCTTCCAGGGGATTGCACCGGGCTGGGACATTTTTAGTACGAGTCACTGTCTCACCATCCACACCCATACCTATCACATGGTTGTCAGGTGACCCCATATGGGTAGAACAGTGACTGAAGAAAAATTGTGGGCAGCCCATGCTTTAGTACAAGAACAATTACTCGCTGGTCATTTAGTGCCATCCACGTCCCCCTGGAATGATCCTATGTTTGTAATAAAGAAAAAATCTGGTAAATGGAGGTTGATTCAGGATCTTCGTGCAGTAAATAAAACCATGCAAATTATGGGGCCACTGCAGCAAGGGCTCCCCTCTCCCGTAGCTATTCCCAAAGATTGACATCTTATTGTAGTTGATTTAAAGGATTGCTTTTTTACTATTCCTTTGCATCCTGATGATTGCTTTCAGCCTACCCTCTACTAATTTTAAAGAACCTGCATTACGCTTCCATTGGGTCGTATTACCACAGGGCATGTCAAATAGCTGTTATATGCCAATCTTATGTGGCAGCAGCACTATGTCCTATTAGACAGAAAAATCCCGATATTTATATGATTCATTATATGGATGATAGTCTATTGGCCGCTAAATGTCTGGGGAAAGTGCGTGATGCATTTGCTGATATGCAACAAGCCCTAGCAGGTACTGCATTGATTATTGCACCAGAAAAGGTTCAAGCCATGCCTCCATATTCTTATCTGGGATATATTTTGCAAAGAGGAGAAATTAAACCACAGAAGTTGCAGTTTGATTGTGCTCATCTTAAGACCTTACATGATTGGCAATGTTTTTTGGGTGACGTGCAATGGATATGCCCTGTACTATCTGTTAAGTCTGGAGATCTTAAACCATTATATGACATGTTGCTGGGAATACTGACCCCTTATCCCCCCGAATGCTCACTCCTAAAGCCAAAAGAGCTCTAAAATTGCTTATGCAGAGTAAGAACAGGTGCATTTACAAAGGGTAGATTATGATAAGCCTATACAATTATTAGTGTTAACATCTCATTTTGCACCAACTGGAGTTTTTTGGCAATCTGAACCCATTATGTGGGTACATATGCCTGTTTCTCCTTCTCGTGTTGTTACGACGCCATATTATGAGTTAGTTCTGCAATTGCTTTGGAAAGCTAGGAAAATGAGCATACAAACCTTTGGCAAATTTCCAGACAAAATTGTACTTCCCTATGATAAAGATCAATTGTTACATTTACAGCAATATAATGATGATTGGACTCTATATTTATTATCAACTGATGCAATGATTGATAGCCATTATCCCCAGCATCCATTGTTAAGTTTCTTTAAAAATCATCCTGTTATCTTTCCATGGATAGTAAAACCTAGGCCCCTGGCTGGAGCTCGAACAGTTTTTACAGACGGCTCCCCAAAAGGAAATGCTGTGGTTTCTCAAGGTCTGGTATCCCAAACACCTGTTGGCAATGTCTCTGCTCAAGCAGCTGAAATAACAGCCTGTATTCTAGCATTACAAATGTTTCCTGATGAGTCAATTAATTTATATACTGATAGTATTTACTTGTCTCAAATTATTGCTCCCTTAGAGACCGTTCCTTATATTTCTCCTGTGTCCCGTATACAGCAACAATTATGCTGTCTGCAATATTTATTATGGTCCAGGTGGGATCCTATTTTTGTGAGTCATATTAGAGGTCATACTCAATTATCTGGACCCCTGGCTAAGGGTAATCAGCTCACAGATGCATATACCTAAATATTATTTGCCAGCCCCGAAGAAAAGGCTTCTAAACTCCATACAAAATATCACTTAAATGCTTATTCTTTGCAGCACCATACTGGTTGCTCTAGAGCCACTGCCTTACAAATTACCACCCAATGTTCTGCCTGTGCTCCTTTTCATAATACACCATTGCTGGAGTTAATCCTCGTGGTCTTAAACCGAACGACATTTGGCAGATGGATGTTACCCACCTACCCTCAGCTGGAAAGCTGAAATACATGCATGTTTCAGTAGATACTTGCTCTAAAGTAGTTTTTGCTTCACTGCAGAGTGGAGAGAAAATTAAGGATGTGATAGCTCATTGCCTGCTGGCTTTTGCTTAGATGGGCTTACCTAATGCTATTAAAACAGATAATGGTCCTGCATATGCTAGTGGAAAATTTCAAACCTTTTGTGTAAATAATGATATTAAACATATTTCAGGTATTCCATATAACCCTACTGGACAAGCTATAGTAGAAAGAATGCACATGGTTATAAAACAGTATTTCACAAAAATAAATAAGGGTGAGTATATTCTCTCTTCCAATACACAATTGACTTCTATTTTATTTATTCTAAATTTTTTAACTGTGGATTGTGAGGGTCACTTGGCCCTGGAAAGACATTGGAATAAAAGTTCTCAGTTCTTAGGATGGGCACGATGGAAAGACCTTATTACAGGACAGTGGAAGAAGCCCATGCCCCTGTTGGCTAGGGTGAGAGGAACTGTTTGTAAACAGCCCCAAACGTCTGCATGTGCTTCTTAATGTCCTCCTTGGTCTTGTGCTTCACATTGTCAGTGCACATCAGGTCCTCGGGGTTCTTACTTCAGCTCCTTATTCATGACTTTGTGAGTCAGCTTTCGAGCGAGGTGTTTGAAATCTTCAGTTGTGGTGATGCTGCCCACCTTGCAGTCAGGTTTGTGGTAAGGATTCAGGCATTGGACAATGAACTGGGACATCTCTTTTCTGAATACTTCCTTGCTCTGGACAATGAACTGAGACATCTCTTTTCTGAATACCTCCTTGCTTTTCTTTGCCGGCTCACTGGAAGTGTCTGCTTCTGCTGTCTTGGGTTTTTTTTTATGTCTTCATGGGGTTTTCATCATATGTTGGGGTTCCCAGGTCCATCTCAGCTTCATTTTCAAGGTTTGCATCATCTCCTGGGCTTTCCCAAGTGGGAGGATCCCACCGAGTCTGCCTTGTGATTACATGGTAGTAATAGATCTTCCCTTCAGGATCTTGGGCTATCTTCCAGTTGGGAGGTAAAACAATGGTTTTGGGGTTTTTTTGGGGGGGTTAAGTATTCCTTCTTTCCCAGCCTTCTTTGATCCCCCTTCCTGATCAGACATCCCAATTTTTCTTTGAGATTTCCAATTGCCTTTTTATTTAGGAGGTCCTCTCTCTTTTATGTCATTTTTCTCAAAGTTTTTTGAAAAATCTTTCATTTGTAACTAAAGAATCCTTAGGGGCTGGAGAGATGGCTCAGAGGTTAAGAACACTGGCTGTTCTTCCAAAGGTCCTGAGTTCAATTCCCAGCAACCACATGGTGGCTCACAACCATCTGTAATGAGGTTTGGTGCCCTCTTCTGGCATAGAGGTGTACATGCAAGAGGAATATTGTATACATAATACATAATATAAATACATAAATAAATCTTAAAAAAAATCCTTAGTTGAATTGCTGCTTATTTCAGGCATATTAAGTGGTGTGTGATTGGGATCCAGTCCACAAAGTATGTAGGATCTCCAGCCTGGCCTCAGGATGGGCACTACAGCAAGTGCATTCACTGAGGCAGCGCCTTCCTCCCAGTCCGCAGATTCTTCCTCCCAGGCTGAACCCAGAGCCTTCACCCACAGAAGAGGCACCCCCTGGATCCAGAATGCTCTGGTCACTTTTCTCACCCTGCTCCTGATGTGTGGTCGACATGGTGGCAGAGCTCGGAGCACCCTTCATTACCGATGTGAGTTCACCTAGGTTTTTCATCTGCTTCTTAAACCTCTCAATCATTACAGACATATTGGAATGATCCATGGCAGTCAGCGCCTGGTCGAGAGCTTTGTTTATCTCTGACATGTTCTCATTCAATGTCACACCTGTCTGCACCTTGAAAGCTACTTCATCCACACAGGACACCATCCAGAGGCAATTTACACAAATATTCTTCTTTTTGATAGCAAGTTCAGAATAAACTCGGGCACACATCAGATTTTTTTAGCTAGTGGGCCTTTCTTGTTGGGAGAAGCCCCACCCTATGTTTCTGAGCTCTTCTGATGAGTGCAAGCCATCCATCCAGGAAATGTCACAAGAGGAAGAAAAGTTCAGCTCTGCTTTTCCTCGTGAAGTTCTGTGCTACAATTTTAGTAATGAGAATGCAGGTATCTTTGGTACAGGCCAGCACAATAAACTCCAAAGATTATCTCAGACACCCCGTTGTTGACTCGATGGTTTTATTTATAACCAGCTGTGACGTTACCTTTCGCAGAATGTCCTAATTGACAGCTTTTAGAAGACCAATTTAACCAGGTTTACACATGGCACCAAAATACTGGTTTTGTAGCTTTCTTCCTGCTTCCAAAAGTCATGTCGAAATTAAGGTAAAGTTTGACTATGATAGTAGCCTGCCAGCCCTTTTCTGGTGTACCATTTTTTTTTTTAAGTACAAGCACATAACACTAGCCAAAGATTATACCTTGATTACGTTCCCAAAAGGCAGATATGCTGCAAACATGCAGAGACTTAATTCATTTAATTTGGCACATGGAACTAAATTTTGTTCCCAATATCTGTGTATTTCAATTTGTTGTGCAGATTTTTGTCCAATTTTACTGAGGCGAGGGCATACCTCTGCACAATTGGTGGAGTTGTCTGTGAATATGGAGACGTCACACCATAGACAATTGAACATGTCTGTCCTTGATAATATATGGTTGCTTGAGACTGTGCAGGAGAGCACTGCTGCTGTACACTGACAGACTTTGGTTTGAATCCCAGACACTATAATTCTGTCCTTGGACTGGGCCTGGAGCTTGTACGGGCATTACAGGAACATTGGAGTCTTGATGTACCACACTCTCATTCTGAGCTGCATATTGAGAACTGGAAACTTCCACAGAGGCGGCCACATGTGGCACCACTGGCACTGATGGAGGGGCAGCAAGGGATCCACACACAGGCACATATAAAACAATGTGCATGTATACTTACACATATGTACATATACATTCTTTTTAAAGTAGCAATAGTGAAAACAGAAATGTAAGGAAAATCTTAATAGTCAAATCCTTCAGTAATCCTACTACATTTGGCACAAATCTTGGCTGTGGTTTGATACTGGGAGCACATAGCACCACAGAGTTCTTTTTTTGTTTTTGTTTTTGTTTTGTTTTTCAAGACAGGGTTTCTCTGTGTATCCCTGGCTGTCCTAGAACTCGCTCTGCAGACCAGGTTGGCTCCAAACCCAGAGATCCGCCTGCCTCTGCTCCCTAGTGCTGGGATTAAAGGCGTGCGCCACCATCTCCGGCACAGTCCTTGTCGTGATCTGTCCCACCCCGCAAGTCAGAGAAGCCCCAGGAGAACTCATAAACTCAGGTTCCTGGCAACCCAGCTGCTTCGATAGCATCACCTCTGAGCACCATTTGGCTGCAGGGCTGCGATCTCAGCATGGCGAACATTCTGACCCTGTGCCAGGGTGCATTCTGAATAGGTAGCTTTTCTGGTTGCTACATGAGATCCAAAGCTAGACGGGGCCTCCACAGTGCAGCTCCACCCACCGTCATGCTGTGTTCTCCTGCACAAAGCGGCTCTACCTTTTCGCTGGCTCCGCTGACCTCAGAAGGGGCAGGATCTAGTGGATGAACACTCAGCGAAGGGGTGCCAGTCATTTCTGCTGGTGGAAACTTTAAATCTGCTTAAGCTGTTTAATCCAGGCAAGTCTGGATGTGGTTAAGCCAAGGCAAGGATCCAGAGTGGAGAATTGGACCAAGATCTGAGCAGTTGTTATGCTCCCAACAAAGGCAAAATCTGGTGCATTGAAGTCAAGCCTGCAGCCATTCCAGAAGCTGGTGTTTCAAGCATTTGGAAAAAGGTCCAAACCACTGCAGGAGAGGCAAGGGTGAAGGCAGTGCTTACGGCACAGGGGTTAAAGACCGCTCTGTGGCACTCTGAGAGAGCGGGCACCCCTCCATACATCCGGTGCCCAGGGTGCTGACCTTGACTGTTAAGATTCCTTCAATTTTTTTTTTAAGACAAGGTCAAGACTGGCGTCGAACACAGAGATCCACCTGCCTATACCCGCCAAGCGCTGGGATTAAACGTGTGCATCACCACACCTGGCAGGAAAACAGCCTATGTTTATTGATTAGCGTCCTGGTCCACTTCCATAGTTCAAAAGGTCCTCCCAGCCTGGCAAGAGAGCGGGTGAAAGTACTTGCTGTGTGTGAGCCCGGCTGGCAGCCTGAGGCCCGTCCCACGTCAAGATGGAGGAGAGAACCCGTCCCACAAGAAATCCTCTGACCTCATACACACAGCTTGCACGCACCCTACACACATCACAAACACACACACACACACACACACACATACACAATAATAATAGTTTTCAGGCCCTCTCTTGTCTCCTACAGGGTTGCTTATTACTTTACTGTCTTCCTTAATTAACTGTCAGAAGTCCTTAGCTGGACTGAGACCAAAACCCTTCCACTGAGGAGAAAAGATGCTTAGGCAGCCAGAAGCGCTTCCATGGTCTTTGCAACAACGTTGCCATTGGCTGGGGATTAGACAAGGGTTTAGGGCGGGTGACTGCTGTGCTCATCTGCGTCCACACACCCCTTCTCACTGAAACCCTGCTTGTTTCCCTCAAAGACTCTCCTGGAAGCTACAAGGTTCCTCCTCTTGTTGTTGCGGAGATTGCCAGAGGCCTCTGGCTGGGATTTCAGAACCCTTAATGTTAAAGCTCCGATACCTCAGACTCAAGGGTGAACAGACCTTTCACCCGAGTGGGTCTCAACCCTGCTCAAAAGTTCCTTTATCCATTTATAGTAAAAGCAGTCTGTCTTCATCCTAACACGTCTTCTCGAAGGAAGGAGCTGAGATCAGCATTGCGCGGTTGATATAAGATTAAAGCAAAGAGGCCAGCTGCTGTAAGAAACACTCTTGCCAGGCCATGGCCAACTAGCAAGTTCCCATTTTTCACTATCCAGTAATAGATACTTTGTTTTTGTTTAGAGACAGAATCTCATTACAGCCAGGTCTGGCTCCAAACGCACTTAAGTAGCCAAGGATTTCACAAATGCCCGGATTAGAGCTATACACTACCCCCACATGGCTCAGATGTTATTTTTTCTATTTTATATGAGAAACAAGACCCTCACTCTGTAATATCAGATTCACGAGACTAGCAAAGGCCAATAGTTCTTAATATAAGATTCTGCAGACGTGGACTCCAGCGTAAAGGTGGAGGGCTGGTGCAACAGTTTGGCTTCAGACTGGCTTTTAACGCTCCTAATTCCGTGAAATCCTTGCTCTCCTTTACCCATAGGCTGGTACTTCAGAGAGTTAGTCCTCACGCTCTTCCAGCCTAGTCCCCAGTTCCCTGTCCCGTGAGATCAGAATGCACAGCCTTATGGGATAAACGTCCTGAGGAAGCGGACTGCCTGCTCTTTTTCTAACTCTTAGACAAGTGGGTACCAGCTCCCAGCCAGGAGGAGGAGGGGAGAAGCCCCGGAGTCTTCTGCTTATCTGTGACGCTTTCCTGAGTTCTAAGCGCACCTCACACAGAAAATAGATCATGACAATGCATTTTTACAATCAGAATCCCTTTCTGGGACTTTGGCCAATTCCTAGCTCTTTCTTGTCACTGTGCTTCAAGCCAAGGCTTAGAATGAAGCTCATGGAAGCATCACGCCATGGCAGTTCTTTGGGTGGCGTTTGTGTCCACTTCAGTTGCACTTCCTCCTTACAGCTTGGCCTGCTTCCAGGTCATTTCTGATAACTTCTCTTGGCCCTGCTGCCAAGTTCCCCTTTACCTAGAACTCAGGCTCTGTCCAGACTGCCTTCTTGCAGCTCTGGGCTCATGATAGTATCAAGGATGAGATTTGGAAGCTAAGGCTGTGCAAACAGAACTCTGATGAGGGTGAGCTGGAGAAACCGGTTTTGTAGAAGCAGGCTTTCTGGAGAGGGACTGACATGAAGCAAGTCCTGAGGTAGGAATGTACATCATGGTAACATTTGGGGGCAAAGTCTGGTTCTTCCTGTAAGTGTATGTATGTGTGGACATATGTGCTTGACAGTGGCTGGTCTTCATCCAGATACTTCATCTCCAGGGGCTGTTGATGCAGTGGGCAGAGTTGCAAGACTGACCTGTGTCCTTCATTAGACTTCCTCTGCCCTTTGTAAACAACGCCCCTGCAGGACTAGCGAGTGAAGCCTACACCCTGTTTTTGCTTCCCTTATCTGCAAAGTATGACTACTCTGGACATTTGGGGCTGGATAATTCTCTTTGGGGGAGGGTGTTCTTGGTAAACTACATATTTGACGGAATGCCTCTCTTCTGCCCATTAGCTGCCATTAGCAAACAGTTTCCTCATATATGCTGACCGTATGTCTGCAGAATATGAGAGATTCCCCGTGGATGGAAGGCATTGGCAGAAAAACCAAAGCTGGGAACCACAAATCTAAGAGTCACTGTGAACTCCCAGAGTGTCAGGAGGAGGTGTGGGAGGGAAAACAGCAACATGGGACATCAGGTTGTCACTGGGCCACAGAGTGAGGCTGAAGAGAAGAACCTGTCATTGTGAGCAGCCATCTTGACACACAGGGCTCAGATGATACCCTGCTATGAAATCTCAAAACCTCATCTGTGTAGCAAATTATTTAATATGCATGTGTAGAATTCAGCCCTTTTTGTGTTTACTCACTCAGCCTAAACAAGATACTAAAAAACTTTTATATTAATTAATTTTATAATTTTCATATTAATTCATCCTTTAATAATTTCACACATTATGCATATACATACATCTGTATACACATACACACAGATACACACACACACACACACATATACATGTATAATACGTTCTGATGGCTCTCAATCCCCACCCTCTCTGGTCTTCCTACTACCCATCAGGCCCCCTCCTCCCTTCAAATTCATCCCTCACTTTCATCTCTGTTTTGTACCCACTGAGTTTAGCCAGGGGTGTTCTGTGTCACCATGGCTTTGGAGATGCTCACTGGAGGCTGGCGGGCTCATCAGCAAGTACACAGTTGAGACAGTGACTTGTCCCTGTCCTAGAATCTATTGGTAGCCAATGGTTTGGAAGGGAGGGGTAAGGTCCCGTGAGCCCCTCCCCCATCCACGACTGACTCTGGCAGGCTCTTGTGTAGATCCTGGACATGTGATGGCAGCTGCTGCTGAGTTCATGGCTGTGACGGCCTCGTCATTTCTAGAAGATAACGTTGCTTAACACCCTTCCCGTCTTCTGGCTCTTACATTCTCCCTGTCCTCTCTTCCGCAACATCATCCAGAAAAGCATCTTAAAAAGAATATCACACTGAGGACTGATCCCAGCATCTTCCCTAGAGTGCTAATAGAGTACTCTACACAGAACTACAATCTGTTTTGGTTTTTTGAGACCTTCTGTTTTCAGCAGTACTGAGGCACAGGTCAGAGACAGTGCCTCACTGCCCCCTCCGTGGCCTGAGGGGTTATTTTCAGAGACCTCTACTGAGGTGAAGGGAGGATTCTTGACCTCACTGCAGAGAAGAATTTCAGAAAGCATTGCTATGCAGTGTGAGGCAGAGTTAGGTTTACTCCGAGGATTTTAGCATCACCCTGAGAAGGTTGGTGGGGAGCTTAGGGCAAGGGCTTCTCGGGAGAGAGTAGCAACCTACACACCCGCACATCAGCCATGTGTGAGGTGGGTGGCTTCTGGTTACTCTCAAAGGGTTGCTAAGGAACTCTTCAGTAGATGAGGTCACAGGGCAGTTGCTGATGTGTGCTGCACAGGGTAACGACTCATAAGGTAAAAGTCCTAAGTCGCAAGGGCTGCACAGGAAGTTAAGATGTTTTTAAGATTTATTTTTATTGGGCTGGAGAGATGGTTCCACAGTTCAGAGTACTTGCTGCTCTTGCAGAAGACCTGAGTTCCATTCCCAGTAAAGATGTCTGGTAGCTCACAACCATCCATATCTCCAACACCAGGGTCTCTGACACCCCCTTCTACTCCCAGTGCATGTGCACATGCAACACACACACACACACTATACATACATACACACCACACATATAAAAAGAATAAAATCTTTTAAAAAGAGTTGCTTCATTGTTTTGTTTATATTTTTATATTTTGTTTTTATTTGTGATTAAGTGAATGCCATGTGCTGTGTGGGTGTCCACTGCAGCCAGAAGAGAGTGTCAGAGCCTCTGGAGCTAGAGTTGACAGGCAGCTGTGAGCCACCCCATGTAGGTTCTGGGAAACCAAACTCGGAATCTCTTGAAAAGCAGCAATGGCTCTTCACCGCTAGGTCATCTTTCTAGCCCCAAGTTAATTTTTTGTTTTTTTTTTTTGTTTTTTTTAAAGACAGGGTTTCTCCATGTAGCTCTGGCTGTCATGGAACTCACTCTGTAGACCAGGCTGGCCTCGAACTCACAGAGATCCCCCTGCCTCCGCCTCCAGAGTGCTGGGATGAAAGGTATACGCCACCACCTCCCAACTATCCTTTTTGTTAAATTGTAAGCACAATTAAGACATATTTGTGATATTCTCAGAAAATATCTGGAAAAAGAGCAAGACCATACTCCTCATTGCTGTTTTGACATTATTTATTAGTATGTGTATGTGCACACATGCGCATATGCCACAGTGTGATTGCCACACACACGTGTGTAGATCTGAGGACAACCTAGGAAAGCTAACTCTCTTTCTATTTTTGTGGGTCCTGGGGTACTGGAGGCAAGTTGTCAGCCTCATCAGCAAATGCCTTTACCAACTTGCTGGCCTGTTTCAGCATTCTTATCCGGGAACATCTCTACATAAAATAAATACTCTGTGTCAGCAAACTTGATGGCAAGTGTTGCTACCTGTCCTGAATTTTTTTAAATTTAAATTGAATGTATATTGGAGTTTTGCTTACATGTGTGTCTGCACACCATTTGTGGAGCTGGTTCTTGGTGCCTGCAGAGGCCAGAAGAGGGCACCAGGCACTAACTGGATCCAGTGGTTGAGAGCCACCAGGAGGGAGGGGACTGGGAATCAAACCTGGGTCTTCTGCAAGAACAGCCAGTGCTCTTAACCACTGAGCCATCTCTCCAGCCCTATGTGCTTTGAATTCTTTATTCTTGGCTGGAGAAAGACTTCAGTTGGACCCTGGAACAAAGGATTCTTCTCTCTCTTGACTCCTTGATCTTCTGCATCTCTCTATTCTTTCTCAGTCTAACTATTGCCCAGGCTGGCTAATAAAACTACCAACCATGCCTCAGCCTCCAAAGTGCTAGAATCGCAGGCATGTGCCACCACACGGAGCAGGGACGTGCCCTTTTAAAAGCCTCCAACCAAAGCTCTCAGCCCCAGGGCTCACCACTAGCATCTAACAGAGTGCTCTTGTGACGAGTTACTGCATTAACAATACTAAGGATAATTGGGAAAGAAAAGCCTCTTGTTATTTCCCCCAACACCACGATCACATGTTTTCATTTCTGTCTGGTCTTCACTAAATAAATACGTTTTTCTTATACATGCCATCTCTTCTATCATGTGCCTGCCCCTCCCACCCCCACACACCACCACCAACAATGGAATACAGTGACCCTCCTGAGGGTCTGGAGATGGTGGAGTACTCAGCTGGTAGAGCACTTGCCTATCATGCACACAGCCCTGGGCTCCGCTCCAGTCCTGCATAAAGCAGGCGTGGTGGTACACACCTGCAATCCCAGTTAAGGTGCTAGAGCAGAGAATCAGGCATCTGAGGTCATCCTTGCCTGCACAGAGAGTTTCAGGCCTGCCTCCGACAGAGGCTATCTGAAAAATAAATACCTCTGAAATAGATCTAACTTTAGGTTTCTGTCACTTGCCTTCTAACCAGCATTTAGGGGCTGATGTCACCACGAGAGGCTCCTTTGGTGGGTGAGGATGCTCTGAGAGAAACTGCGAAGGATACAGGGATACAGGGCTCACCCCTGCAAGGGATGATCACAGTGGCAGACTTCCGGGAAGACGGCTTCAGCCCTATCCCTCACACCCATCCACGTCACTTACTCCCCAAAGGACTTTAAACTAGAAGTGTCCTTAGATACCATCCAGAGTTTGCCCCTTACAGATAAGAGATATGTTGACTTTTCCAGATATGGGGAAGTGTCGATGACGAGGCTGGGAAGAACCCCAAGCCTCCTGAGTCCCCGAAAGCTGACGGATTTTTCAGAGCACTCTTTTCCTTATTGTACGTCCGTAAAGTTCTCTGAAGCAGAATGAAGCAATACAGTTAGGAAGGAGGGGCTGGACTGGGAGTGAGTCCCCAGAGTTCATAGGTTGCAAACTGGAGTCTCCAATCAGTACATCGAGGATGCTTAGGGTGAGGCCTTCGGGGGGCACTGGGGGTTAGATGAGGTCATGAGAGCAGGATGCCTGTGACCGCACCAAGCTGTAAGAAGAGCAGGGTGGAGAGATGGCTCAGCAGTTAGAAGCACTGGCTACTCTTCCAGAGGACCCAGGTTTGAGGTCCAGCACCTGTATTGCAGCTCATAACTCCAGCTACAGTGTCCGTAACTGCAATTCCAGGGGATCCCCTGTCTTCGGGCACCAGCATGCTGTACAGGCTTGCGTACAGGCAAAACATCCACACATGCAAAACTGAATTAAGAAGACGTAAATAAGAGAGTGCTGAGCACGCATGTACCCTCACCACTGCCATGTTGCCATGCCACGAGGAGGCCCTCATACCATGCTGGCACCTTGCCATTGTACTTCCTGGCCTCCAGGACCACAGAGAATAAACTCTGTATGAATTACTGAGTATGTGTTATTCGGTCATAACATCAGAATTTGAGACAAGAGGCTCATATGGTTGATTTATTGCAAAGGTTTTTAATTTCTGTTTCCCGTACTGTAAGTGTTTGAGTCTCAGTCTGTAACATTTAATGGAGACTGTTCCCACCAAAAGTGAGAAAATATGGGTTTAATCTGTTCACTACAGTTTATGAGTACCGAGCCCTAGGCTAGCTTAATTTCTTTGAGCCTTGGTTCTTTATTCGAAAAAAAAAAAAACCAGCAAAGTCTCAATGAAAACTTGAGAATAGGTATCGAATGTTCTGTCCTTTGACCCAGCAGCCCCCCACTTCTGGAAATCAAAATAACTCTGCATTAGAGAAACCACACGCTCACCCCCTTGGATTACAGCTCCTGTTTTCTGAGCCTGCCAGTGTGTGTGCTCTAGCTCGTTTGTGTCATTGCGTCATTAGACATGGGCATTGCGGGGTTACAGGAAAGACTGCTGTCCACAGAAAAAAAACCTCCTTGTCTGGAAATATGCAAGATGTCAGATGCAGAAAGAGCTCCCACCTGCCTCCCCCACAGCTCATTTCTTCTTACTATGTTGTTATGTGTGTGTGCGTGTGTGTGTGTGTGTGAGGGGGGGGTTAATTTAAGACTTCTGCAGTGGTAACTGGGGAGGTGGCTTGGCCTATGCGGACTGGAGTTTGAACCCCAGCACCCACATAAAAATCAGGCAGTTTTCACTGCCTCCCTGCAACCCCAGCAGAGACAGTGCTGGTTGTGGAACCCAACACTTTTCCCATACTGAAGACTGAATCCCGGGTCTCGGGTATGCTAGGAAAGCAGTCTCACTGAGCAACAGCCTAGCATGGTTTTTGAGACAGGGTCTCACCATGTAGTCTTGCATTCACCGTATAGCCCAGGCTAGCCCAGAATTCTCAACCTTCCTGCCCCTACCTCATCTCCTATATATTGAGGTGACAGTTGTGTGCCACCACATCTGGTGTGCACCACCTCAACCGGCTCCAGTCCGTCTTACGCTGCAGTTCCCCCACTAAGGGTTCCTGTGTACATGTGTATTGGTGTCCCCTACATACTTCAGGACCAGTGTGTCAAACTCTGTATTATTTGCCTGGGCTTTTAAAGTCCTTGTGTGTTTTTATCAGATAAGACGCTTAGCTCTAGTGGAGGCTGGAGGGAATGTATATTAGATGGTTTGGCATGTTCTATCAAATATGTCCTTTGACTCTGGCATATTTATTCTACATGTGCAACGTGAATAAAGTCTAGTCAAGGTTATTCCTTACAGCCTTTTTCTAATAGCCAAAGAATGGAAACTAGCCAAATCCTATCAGTAAGGAACTAAGTAAATCATGGAATGTAGCCATCCAATGAACTGCTCCAAAGCTATTAACAAGAATGATATCCTGCTACGGACACATTTCAATATATAGTCACACGGGAAGTTTGGGCCAATGAAACACATACATTATAACGGTCCCACAAGATTATATCACCCAGTGTCCTTGTCACCATCTCAGTTTAAGTAAAGGTATTTCTGGGCTGACTTTACACAACAATGACATAATTCTCAGAACAGGCTGCCCCTTTAAGTGATATTTTAAAAATGAGACAAAGGAAATAGGATATGTTGTGTAAAGTTTTGTGTAAAAGGTAAAAGGTATAGTGGCGCTTGTACCATATAGAGAAACTCTAGGCAGACGAGCAGCCACACAGGAGAATGAGCAGAAGCTACCACGGCAAGCAAGGGCTGTGTCAAAGTAACAGGCATCCTGAGCCCGAGAGGGCAGACGAAAACGAGCTGAGGAGAAGCCTGGGGTGGAGATGTGGGGTGCGGAGCGTCTTTAAGGTTCTGGGAAGATCTAGAACAATGTTACGTCTGTATTCTCATCTCTCACATGGAAACATGAAGGTTTGATGGGGTGGCTCGGTGAGGAAAGGCTCTCCCTAAGCCCGATGACCTGTGGACGGTCACGGGGACCCACATGATGGAAGAAGACAGCCCATCCCTCAAGTTGTTCTCTGACCTCCACCAAGCGTTACGGTGCCTGAGCGCTATACATCAAGACCTCGCCAAAGAAAGGAAGGAAGAAGCCGGTGAGAGGGTTCCGAGGGAAAAGGTACCTGCCGACCAAGCTTGGCAACCTGTGTTTGCTCCCTGGAACGCACACTATAGGAGAAGAGGATCGACTCCCATAAGTTCCCTTCTGACTTCCATATACTCACTGGGGCTCACACTTACTCCCCTGTGCATAAACAAATATAATTTAAAAACTTAAGGAAGAAATCCTGGTCCGTGCTGTAATAACATGGATGAACCTTGGGGAAATTACGCTAAGTGGAATGAGGCGGCCACTGAAGGACACGCATGACATGATTCAGCTTAAGTGAGATGCTTCGTGTGGTCTGATCCATGGAGAATGGAAACAACAGAATGGGGAGAGACCAAAAGCCCTAAGGATGGTGGGCAGAGAGAGGGATCGATGAGGAATGAGCACTCATTTCCAGGCCGGTGTGTGATCCACATCTCCTCCCAGTAAGGAATAATTGGAGTCTTTGCGCCAACTTCAGGATTGTATGAAGGAGGAAGTTGATGCCTGAGAGATGGAGAAGCAGCTTCCGGAAGGTTCTAGGGTGGCTCTCCTTGATATTTCTAATTTTTAAAAAATGTTTCCCAGTCGTTGTATAATGTGTTCTCTTTACAATGGGAATACTGAGTCTGTTCATGGAAAAGTCTCTTTATTGAGTAATATAACATTTTTTTTTTTAAATCACAGCTAGGGAGAAACCTAACATATTTCAGGGCTTTTAGGAAAGAGCAACAGAGAGCTCTCAGTCTCGAGTCATTCAGGCAGGCTACAGTGAAACACGGCGGCAAGGAGAGACTTAGGCTTGTTTTTATTACTTTATTTATTTATTATGTATTGGGGGTGGCGGGTACATGCTCCACAGTGGAGGTCAGAGGGTAACTTGGAAGAATCAGTACCCTCCTTCACCATGTAGGTCCTGGGGATCAAATTCAGGACTTCAGGTTTGGTGGCAAGTGCCTTAGCCAGCTGAGTTGTCTTTCTAGTTATATTCTTTCCTTCCTTCCTTCCTTCCTTCCTTCCTTCCTTCCTTCCTTCCTTCCTTCCTTTCCTTTCCTTTTCAAGACAGGGTTTCTCTGTATAAACAGCCCTGGCTGTCCTGGAACTAGCCTGGTCTAGGCTGGCCCCGAACTCACAGAGATCCGCCTGCCTCTGCCTCCCGAGTGCTGGGATTAAAGGCGTGTGCCGCTGACGCTGCCTCTTTCTGTTTTTATAAATAGGCTTTTGAGTAAATGGGAAAGATATGTAATTTTCATTAAGTATTTTAAAGCTCTTGGTTACAGTCAAATTTTTTTCTAAAACAAGAGCGACACACTTAAATATGTATATAACCCATGCACTTTGTATAAATAAATATAATGTATATTTAGCTTTCGAATGTTTAGAAATAAACACAAAAGTATACATGTAGGTGAAACCAGCAGGAATGAGTGACAGGCAAGTTCAGATCCCGTATATTCTGAACCTGTCTGCTGGCAATCTGCCTCTCGCTTGGAGCCTCTGGAAAGCACAGCTCACAGGGAAGGCACTGGAACTGTGCAAGGGTCAGAGACTGTGATGTCCGGAGCAAGTGTGGGTCCCTGAGTCAATGTGTTGGGGGTAGCAAGTAAAGGAAACTGGCTTGCTCAAAATTAGCCTAAATGGGAAGTGGGTTGACACTCAGAAGGTCACAGAACCCACAGGCCAGGAGAGCCTTGGTTTCCACAAGGGACAGGAACCAAAGGGAACAATGTCACAGGCCAGGCCATTCGTTTCCCATCTGCGGCCCTGCATGAGCAATACCAGGAAAGGCACATTATAAAAAGTCTTGCACGCAGGAGACAGACGTACAGCAGAATCAAGTGAATAGGAATTCTAGCACCGAGGAAACAGAGCAGGAACCCAAAGACTTGAATACCCAGTTCAGAAAAACAGGTCCAAAGAAATCAGACAGAGGCAAGTCAGTGCTTGCTACGGTGTAGCAATCGAGAGTGTGGGAAGGCCGGCTCTTCAGGCGAGAGGAAAGGCGTGCCTGCGTGGTAACTGTGTGCTTGTGCTGGTATTTATCCACTTAAAAGAAGAAATCTCCATGGTAAATTTTTTCTTTCCTTTTTTTTTTTTGACTCTTCTCTCTCTCTCTCTCTCTCTCTCTCTCTCTCTCTCTCTTTCTGTCCTGCTCTATATTAAGAATAAAGTCAGGCAATGAAGAAACTCCCTGGAGAAGCCCTCACACACTCTCTTGAGTATGTTCTTTGGCTCTGCAATGAACTTCTTCCCAATTTCCTTTATAAAGAGTTAAGCAATGAAGGAAAAAGCGGAACTGTGTAACAGCAGTGTAGTAATATAGTATTTTTTTTTAAAACAGTGAGAAATGCTCCAACAGAGTCCTCCAGACACTGAAAAGAGGAGGCAGAGGCCTCCGCAGAGCAGCCGAAGTGGGGAGGGCCTACAGTTTCGGAGTCAAGGCTCTAGGCCAAAGGTTACAGCTCTTCCAGAATGTGTCTTGCAGGCTTTCTGGTTCTTTGCAGAAAACCACCTCTAGAGTGAGGCGCGGGGGGGGGGGGGGGGGGGGGGGGGGGGAGCAGGGGAGGAGGGGACTCCAGGTCCCACAGACTTAGATGCATGTCCCTGGAGCCACTGCCAAGGACAGAGAAATCCAGAGAAGCTTCGAAAGACTGAAGCTGGATCCGTGAGTAAACATTAGAGTCAGAAGTCAGAGGTGCTGGTGGCACCGGCTTTAATCCCAGTACTTGGGAGGTAGAAGCAGGTGGATTACTATGAGTTCAAGGCCAGCCTGGTCAGCAGAGCAAGTACCCAACAGCTAGGACTATGTAATGAGAACCTGTGAGAAAGGAGGCTGTTTGCAGAACCAGTCCTTGGCCCTGGGAAACAGCCTTTTGCTGGAGATGGGATACACAGGTAAGGACCTCCATGATCCTCCATGCTGCTGAATTAATCCTCCATGGGCAGGAAGTAGGGCCAGAGCAGTATTCTCAGAGAAAGGTCAAGGCCTATCTGTGGACCATAAAGTTCCCCTAACGGACCTAAAACTGCTGTAAACACAGGTCCCTGGGCTAGGGATGTGGCTTTGCAGGTCAATGCTTGCCTGGCTTGTACTAATCCCTGGGTTTCATTGTGAGCCTCGTGGCCACAAAAACAACCTTCAAACCCACTCCTCATTCTTACCTCAGTTGCTCACACCCAAGTCAGACTGTCATTTTACAAACTGCACAGAATCCGCAAGACAGGACAATGGCTTTGGATATGTCCCTAGCGACTTTCTCTCCTCTGGTCTACCAAGGAGGTGAGGTCTTTGCCACACCCCTTTCTGCCCCACACCTCCTTCCTCCTTCTCCTCCTCCTTCCCCCCCCCCCCGCCACTGCCTTCTTCCTCCTCCTCCTTCCTTCACTTCCTCCTTCCTCCTCTTCTTCCTCCTCCACCCCATCTCCTACCCCAGGTCCTCAGCAGAAGCTCAGGCTGCTTCATCTGAAACAGAATCCCTGAAAGTTGCCTTCCTTTTCGGTTTTGTTTTCTTAAACTGAAGCGGCAATAGATTTTCCTCTTTCAAAAAAAACGTTTACTTTTGAAAATTTTATCACACATGTGTATAATGAAATATGTGACCCCCAATTTACTCCTTCTACTCTCCCCCTCTCCCCATATACTCTCAACTCCTCCTCCACTTCATGTCTTTTTTTTTTTTTTGATAACCCAACCAAGCCCAGTTTATTCTGTCTATATGTGCATGCGTATGGAGAGAGTGATGGGCTTAATATGATAAATCACGTGCATGGAAATATCACAGTGAAACCCTTTATTTCATCTAATCGACATATGCTAAGAAGAAAATGAGCAAAGCAAACGGAAAGAGAAGCGCAGGGTTTCCCACGTTCGTGGCGTTTTCAGTTGCTGCCTGCCGGTGCAGTCAGCGCCAGCTCCTCTGACTTGGTTTGACAGCGCCCTCTCCCAAGGGCTGGCCTCTGAAGTAGTTATAAATCTACAGCATAAATCTAGAGGGACAGCAGCAGACCAGCAGCTGCCAGGAGCAGGATGAAGAAGGATGTAAGGAGACGGTGGAGGGTGGGAGACACATTCATTATCTCGGTGGTGCTGGTTTCGCAGGTATTTACATATGTCTAAGCCTCTCAAGTTTATATTTTATGTGTGTGATTCATAATTGTATTTCTTACAAAGAAAGAAAGAAAAGAGGGGCTAGTGATGGCTCAGTGGACAAATGTGCTTACCACTCGAAGCCTAACAGCCTGAGTTTGATTCCCAGAGCCAACACGGTGGAAGGGGATCAGACTCCCAGAGCTGTCCTCTGACCTCCACACATATACTGTGATATACGTGTGCACGTGTGTGCACGTGCACACACACACACAAATGCACACAAAGTAAATAAATAAAATGTAATTTAAAAATGTAAGCCAGTGGATGAAGCTAGAGAGGTCACTTTATGGTTAAGAACATGTACTGTTCCAGAAGACCCAAGTCTTCCTAGCACCCACACTGGGCTGCTCACAACCTGTAACTCCAGGTCAAGGAGATCTAACAGCCTTATCTGGCCTCCATGGATACTGGATACATACACCTATTAACTAAATAATGATACATAATAAATAAAACACATAATTAAAAATAAAATAAGTTATGGCCATATGATAGTAGTTACCCGGAAAATAAATATTTTTAAAACCAGAATAAGGGAAGCTAATTAAGTTAAATAAGCATGAACTAACAGCTGCATACAAAAAAATTTATAAAATAAACAAAGACATGTAGAAAAATGGGTGTTGGTTTCCACTGAAGGAGGAAAAATACAAAGAATGTATTTGATAAAGGACCTATATTGGTTTGGAGTTGGAGATATTGGTGTTGACCAAGGTTTGTTTGATAGATTGTATTTACCTGGGTCTAATCCCATGTGCTCATCTTTATCACCATAGTAACAATGTCAGTAGCCATCCTCAGGTAGAAAAATAAATACGTACAGATGCTAACAAGTGGGTGTGTGTCCTAACCCCACAGATCCCCAGGCTTGTTACTGAAACATCGTAGGATTATCTGATGACAGTGAGATTGCCTGGTGCACACACTCCTGTGCAGCACCTGTCCTCCTTCAAAGGAACCAGAACTCTTTAGAGTAATGACTGAATCCGGAGTGGAGGCAGAGAAAACACAAATGAGCCCAGAGTGTCTTCTACCAGAAAATACGGAAGTGCTTCCCAATAACAGGAACAGGTTAGAAGAATACAGAAGCCGGTTTGAACAGACGTCTAGTAGCAAATCTGGTTCGTTCCAAAACCGAAATGATGCAGGTATAAATAATTACGGGACAAAATGGGCTCCCAGGGATTTGTCCTCATAGAACCAAACAAAAATAATGGACTGATAAGTTTACATAGTCTCGATTCACCACAAAATATGGACAAATTACAGAAGGAGCAGGGCACGGTGGCTTGCAGCTTTCATCCCAACATTTAGAAGGCAGAGCCAGGAGGATCGCAGCACGTTCCAGGTCAGTCCGGGCTACATGATGAAACTCTGTCTCAGACAAACCAACAAATAAACAGATGGCAAATCCAAAGAGGGGAAAATGTACAGTAAACTCCACAGTCTTCACCGTAGCCAAGCGAGCAAAATAAACACCTTTGGAATCCAGCAGGCTAGAAACAGAGCATCTCCCGTTTGGGGTTGGTCCCAGTGAATCTCAGGTCCTGTGTCTCTGGCAGGAATGACACAGCCTCACCTGAAAATCAGCGTTTCAGAAACCGATTTCAGACATTTGAAAACTAAGGAGACATTGACAGCTAAGTAGCAGGGTTTCCCACTGTAAGTGCTGTTGTTATAAAAGAACTTGAACTGGATCCAGGGATGACATCATAGTAAAATATAAATGCTTTGGTTCTGATGTATTAAAAAAAATCCTTGCTTGTAGAAAATATGTGTTAAATTTTATTAACTATGCTTTTATTTAAAAAGTTACAATGATAGAGCATCACCTCTGCAGTATGCTCACTGTGAACTCTAGGAAGAAAGATGGCCTTTGCACTGTTGGCGCAATGTTTCTGCGTTTGAGATTGTTTCCAAACGGAAGGAAAGGGACACCAAGTCCTGCAGAACCAGTAAGAAATAACTGCAGAGCAGCCACGATGGGCTGCCTGTCCTTCCAGCAGCCTGGAGATTGAGACAGGAGGATTGGGAGTTCTAGGCTAGCCTGGGCAATATAGTGAGTCCTTATCTTGAACTATAACCCCAAGGGCTGAAGGTACGGTCCCGTGGTAAAGTGCTTGCTTAGCATGCCCATGGCCAAGTGCCGTACAAGAGCACAATTTGGGTAGAGCAAATTCCAAGGTTAATGACAGGAACCTGTGGAGGAGATACCGTGGAGGAACATGTGGAGGAGATACCGTGAAGGAACATGTGGAGGAGATACCGTGAAGGCCAGGTCTTGGTCTAAAGGAGCCACTATGTGACCAATGAAAAGACCAATACCAAGGCATATCATGACTGGAGTCTCAGGGAATGCAGGATGAAGAAACACATTAAGAAATTCCAGATAGGAGGAAAAGCATTATCATGGTGTTGACTTCCGGAGAAACCCAGGGGACCTGGGATCAAAAGCCATTTGGTTTTGAACCTCCACATGGGAAGCCTTTATCATGAAGAGAACATGTGTTCTGTCTCACAAGTCATCAAAGTGAGAGAAAGAACACATTCAGATATTTAGTCTCCTGACTTTCACACAAAGAAACCTAGACATAAAGACAGAGGATCCAGGGAATCGGGAGTCACAGAGAGGTGGTAGGAATGCCAGGGAGCTGTTGAAGGGGACTGAGAACAAGCAATAGCCACTGCTGTAGAACTGAGCCACCAAGCGGAGTGAGGTTAGGGATGTCCTCAGGAAATGAAAGTTTTGCTTTTTATTGTATTTTTTAAAGAAGGTTCTGTTATGGCTTAAAAAATAGTGGGTGTCCCGAGCAGGACAGCAGTGGGTAGGAGACAGATAGACATGCCATGCACAGAGAGTTTGTGCATAGTTTATTTAGTGGGTTATGGAAGGGAAGGGAGAGAGAGAGAGAGAGAGAGAGAAAGAAACAGAGCGGGAGAGAAGGGGGAGACAGCAGCCCCCTCTTCAGAAGAGGGACAGAGAGAGAGGGTGCAGAGGCTGGAGGAAGATCTGCTTGCCCTGGTGGAAGCACAGGAGTGGGCAGGGCTTGTCTCTTAAAGGCACAGGATACCCAGGTGATAGGACAGACCATTACAGGTTTAATTATTTTTTCTTTTACATGTGCAAATGGTTTGCCTATAGGTACGTATGTACACTGTTTGCATGTCATATACCAAAGTGAGTTGGAAGATGGCTCCGGATCCCCTGGAACTGAAGTTACAAATGCCATGAGCCTCCATGTTGATGCTGGGAATCGAACCTGTCAGTCCTCTGGAAGAGCAAAAAGTGCTCTTAACCGCCAGGTGTTCTCTCTGTCTCTTTGAGAGGAATTTAACATTTAAAATAATGATAATGATGGGACATAGAATATTAATCAGCAAAAGCAATAATGACAAATCCAAAATGTGGATTTGTAGCTGTAAGAGACATCAAACAGTATACAAGAAAAATAATGAATGTACTTGAGAAACAGAGGTAGAGAATTTTGAGTTTGAGGACAGCTCTTCAGAGAGATCCTGTCGCAAAACAAAAAGCTAAAACAGATGAAAATAATAAGATCACAGTAGTCTGTATTTTTAGGGAAGGGAAGGGAGTTTCTGACAGTCATGGCGGCAGCAGGAGCTCGTCACATGGCACTTGCAGCAAGCATTGAGCGATGGCTCTCAGCTTGCTTCCTCCTTGATCCTCAGTCTTGGAGCACAGCCTGTAAAATGCTGCCCAGATTCAGGATGGATCTCTCTCCTCAGTTAACCTAACCGAGGTAATTCTTCACAGACGTGCCCAGAGGTTTGTCTCTTAAGTGATTATAGATCCTGACAATTGGCAATCAGTATTAACCATTACCAGCCTATTCCTGCTCAACTTAACACCCAGACACATCAATTTTATGCCATGATGTTCCTCTCCTTGTCCCCACAGAATCATGAGAAACACACTCATTCAGCTTCATGAGGTCCCTGTCATCTTCACTGGTTACAACACTGTTCAAAAGTGTGCGTGAAGGCAATCTCTGAGCCTCAAGTTCCTAGAAAACCAAAAAATAAGTTATATTCTTTCAATATGCAATGGCACAGAATGAATGTTCTCATTCTGAAATGAGGTGTGACGGCTCAACAAGGAAAGATCAGACCAAAATAAGCCCAGACTCCAACAGGGTAAACCCCAGATCCTACAGGATGAGATTTTCTGGGCTCGTTGGACTTTGGTAGCCCTGCCCCTTTAGTGCTGCAGCCTATAGCACACACAGCCTTGCTGTACGAAACTGCTTGTTTGTTTCTCAGTCGCCCAGACTCCCGAAGTAATCACACAGAAACTATATTATTTAAATCACTGCTTGGCCAATCACTTGAGCGTATTGCTAGCTAGCTCTTAGATCTGTGGTTAACACATTTCTATTATTTTATATTTTACCACGAGGTTCGTAGGCTACCAGCAAGGTTCCAGCTGGCAGCTTGCATTCTTCCTCTCTGGTGGCTCCACGGCTTCTCCCTGCCTCTACCTTCTTTCTCCCAGCATTCAGTTTAGTTTTCCCCACCTAGCTCTACTCTACCCTATCACAGGCCAAGGCAAATTTTTTTTTATTCATTAACCAATAAAAGCAACACATATACAGAAGGACTTACCATACCATTTCCCCTTTTCTGTTTAAATAAAAAGGAAGGTTTTAACTTTAACATAGTGAAATCACACATAACAAAACAGGTATCAAACAAAATTACAGTTACAATATTTATATCTACTTTATCTTTTATTATAACTAAGGAAGCTATAACTATAACTTATTTTTTAATTCCATCAAAGACTCCAGAAGGATATCACATTACCTAAGTAAACAGGAAGTACATTGTAAGCAACTTCCAAAGTTCCAGAATTGACAGAGACATCTCACTGCCTAGACAGTCACCCAAAGTCCTTCTGTAATGTTGAGGCATTCATCATCAGTCTATAGGTCCATAGTATCCAGCAGACTTTTCCATGAAGCAGAAAATTTTAAAGACAGTTTTGCCTATATTGGCAGTTTGTCAGTCACTTTCTTCTGTGTCCAGCAGAATGTCTTTCAGACTCTTTCATGAAGCAGGAACCCCAAAGGATCATCTCACCTTTAGGCAAGTTCAGCAGTCATTTCTCTGTGGGTCTTGCATGTCCAGCTCATATAGCATAGCATCAAGCAGTCCAGGCAAGAGCAGTTTCTTGCCCAAATGGCTAACCAACTCCATAAGGAGCCTCTTCGATGCTCATCATCCTCTTGAAGTAGATTGGTGCTGCCAGGAGCAGATGTGTCTCATTGTCATGAAAAGTCCTAAGTTCTTAAACATTTTAAATGCCATATTCTGAAGATCTCTGAAACATTTGAAGAATAGCCATCTAACTGAAATCTCTCTCTCTCTCTCTCTCGCTATATATATATATAAAACCTAATTAACATGACTACAAGCTTGACTTTTTATTATATTATTTATTATAGATTATCTATTAACCTATATTTCTTAATTATATATTACATTTTAAATTAACTGCACAATAACAATACCTTAATTAAGGGCATAAATATACATATAACAAAATCTATCTTAAATTTGTATCAATAGACCAAGCTCCATACCAATGCAAAGTATTGATGTTTGTATCATATCTCCCTTTAAATGTAAACAAACATTATAAACAATCATTTAGAGAATTTGGGCATAGTTCTCGCCAAACTGCTTCCTGCTTTTTTTAGGGCAAAGTAATTTTTTAGGGGTGTTTACGGTGACTTTTTGGGGGATCTTGGTTCATCAAACCACATTAATCTGGAAGAAACCCACAGGTTCTCATCTTCTGTGGAAACAAAAGAAGACCCTCTTTTCCAAAGCAACATATCCTTAGACCCAAATTTTGAAGTCAAGATACCTCTAAAACATATATGTTGGTTTAGCTTAGCAGCCTGTACAATGAAATGTCTCTCTGTACTTAGCTCATTTACAGTCAAAAACTTTAAAGAAAACACAATAATATATATAATACAGACTCTCTGTGTATTTTTCATATTCATGTGGCTTATTTTTTTACTCTATTTTTTTTTATAAGTTTAATATTTATTTTGTTATCTTTACTTTTTAACCCATGACTGTCTGTACTCTTATATTATAATGTCTATACTCGTCTTTTCTCTCTCTTTCTCAATCCTGTGTACATTTGTCCAATATTGTGACCCATTTAGAGGTCTTTTTTATTTGAATTTGTCTTTATTGTGTATTTGTAAACCTTTTCTCTCCAGAAGCACTTCTTAAAATGCTAAGCAACATTACTAGGGCCAAGGCTGCTTTGCCTTTTGGCTTTGCCCAGTCCAACATGGTGGAGGTCCATTCATTGCCTTGAGAGTCATTTTCTGCACCCCAGATTTAGGGTCAGGTCACAACAGGTCTGTGTTGCCATTAAGCAAGTTGTAGCACTCTGATCACAAACCCCATTTAAATGCTCCATAGCCAGATCTCCTGAAAGAGTCAGAGTTTGTGCTAGCAGCACGGCCCAGGAAGCCACCGTTTTAAAACCATGCAGGTTTTTTTCCTTCTGCTACTGCTGAGTCAGGAAAACCTCTCTTAAAGAAATCATATCTCTGCTTGCCACCAGCAAACAGCAAGAACCTGCATTAAACTGGTTTTTGTGTATGTGTGTGTGTCTAGAAATCCTTTTTAAGCTCTCTTAGGTTTCCGTGTGGATGTAGTTACCCATGTTGGTGTGACAATCTATAGTAAGAGGCAGCTTGTTTGTTCCTGGATGCTCAGTCCTGAAATAATCACACAGAAACTGTATTAATTAAATCACTGTTTGGCCTATTAGCTCTAGCTTTTTATTGGCTAGCTCTTATATCTTAATTTAAGCCATTTCTACTAATCTGTGTACCACCACAAGGCTGTGGCTTACAGGCAAGGTTCTGTCTTGTATCTGTCTCCAGCAGTGATTACATGGCATCTTCCTGACTCCTCCTTCTTCCTCCCAGCATTCAGTTCAGTCTTTCACACCTAGTTCTAGTCTACCTTATCACTGGCCAAAGAAGCTTCTTTATTAATTAAACAATAAAAGCAACTCATATACAGAAGGACTCCCACACCACAGTCTCTCTCATAAATAATCCTATTACTATAAATACTCAATTATTTTTATGTTTTTTATATTCTTGTTTTGGTTTGGGTATTGTTTTTTCAAGACATGGTCTCACTGTAGCTTTGGCTCTCCTGGAACTCCCTCTGTAGACCAGGCTGGCCTTTAACTCATAGAGAGCTGCCTGCCTCTGCTTCCTGAGGGCTTGGATTAAAGGTATGTGCCACCACTGCCTGACTTTTTATTTTCTTTACGAAAAATTAGTCAAACAAAGCCTGTAAGGAACTGTGCTTCAGTAATGAAACTGAGAGACATAAATGCTGCATATTGATCTAAGATTACTGTATGGCTATGTGGGGAGGAGGATGGGTGGAGGAAGCATATATGTGTGGGGGGTGTATGTTTGTAAAGAAGCAAGATCTTAGTAGTCAACAGAAAGCCAATGGTTGAGAGGCAACTTAGAAAAAAACTCAAGCAATAATTGAATGTATACCAAAAGAAATAACTTGTTTGATATCTTGAAGACCATTTTTGCCTGTCTGGGACATAATTTTTCATAGGATCATTGAGACATAATTCACACACCAGACAATTCATCTATTTAAAGCATACAATTCAGGGACCAGCAGAATGGCTCTGGGACTTTTTAAGTCTGGTGACCTGAGTTCAATCCCTACAACCCCTGTAAAGCTGGAAGGATAGAATGGTAAAAAGCTTGTTTTACCATGCACCAGGTACCAGGGAGATGGCAGTAAATAAAATTGTCCTTATCATTTAATATAGCCTATATTTTACTGGGCAGAGAGTAAATGAGGTAATTTTATATGTGTAAACACACAAAGCTCATACTGGGATATGAAGAGAGGAATATAAGGCGGAAGGAGACAGGAGCTCAGTGCAGTCTGAGGTTTGGTGGAGACAGATGCAGTCTGAGGAGAGGATGGCCCCTTCAGTCTGACCATTGGTAGAGGTAAAAGAACTCTCTAGTGACTGGCCACTTTGCTTCCCTGATCTTCAGCTTTAACCCCTATGTCTGAATCTGGGTTTTATTTATTAAGACCAATTGGAATATGAGCAGTATGGGTTCAATTCCTGGTATCCACATGCCAGCTCACAGCTGCCTGCAACTCCAGTCCCAGAGGACCTGATGCCCTCTCCTAGCTTCCGTGAGCACCAGGCACACACACAGGCATGTATGTAGACAAAATATTTATACATGCCTATAGACAAAATATTTATACACATAAAAAAGATTTTTTTAAAGCCATAAAAAACCAAGAAGGAAGATTGAGAGTGTCTAGAGTGGAGAGCTGCATTTGTTTAATATATTATACTTGGTTACATACAGATGTTTCCATGAAAGCATATTTAAAAAAAGAGCATATCCCATCCCATATCCAGCTGCTCTCCTTTGTTGCAGCTTGAGAAAGAACCTCTGATGTGGGATTCCCCTGTGTGCCGTGAATACCATTGGTTAATAAAGACGCTTTTTTGGACCTGCGATAGGGTAGAGCAGAGCTAGGCGGGGAAAAACTAAACTAAATGCTGGGAGAAGGGAGGCGGAGTCAGGAGGCACCATGTAGCTTGGCCAGAGACAGACACCGGAACTTTACCCAGTAGGTCATAGCCTCATGGGAATACACAGATTAATAGAAATGGGTTAAGTTAATATGTAAGAGTTAGCCAATAAAAAGCTAGAGTGAATGGGCCAAGCAGTGTCTTAAATAATATAGTTTCTGTGTGATTATTTTGGGGCTGAGCAGTCAGGAACAAACAAGCGGCCTCCTTACAACAGATCCCAATACGTAGCCAAGATTATCTTAAAACTCAAAATCTAGGCCACCCAAGGGCTACAAATACAGGTATACCACCATGAGGTTGTTTGATTTTTCTTTTTAATTTCTATTTTCTTTTTGATTGTTTTTCAAGACACAGTTTTTCTATGTAGCCCTAGCTATCCTGGAACCCATTCTGTAGACCAGACTGGCCTCGAACTCCAGAAATCCACCTACCTCTGCCTCCCAAGTGGTGGGATTAAAGGTGTACACCACCACTGCCCAGCTGATTTATTTATTTTTATTGTATGTGTATGGGTGTCTTGCCTACATGTGTGTCTATGTTCTACATGCATGTAGTACCCATAGAGGCCAGAAGATGTGTCAGATTCCAACTTCAGTTGGAACTGAAGTTACAGATGGTTGAACGCCACCAATTAGGTGCTAGGAATTGAACGAGGGTCCTCTGGAAGAGCAGCCAGTGCTCCTAGCCTCTGAGTCTCTGCTCTAGCCCAGTTTATTATGGTAATTTGTGAAAGCCTCACTAAGAAAGTCACATTTGAACTGAGAGTTCAGAGAACAAAACCCTTGGATATTGCATATATTGGATATTGTACTGAAAGCTCTTTCAGCCTGAAGGTAATAGAATATCTAGTATGTTGCGTGTTAAAGAGCAGCAAGGAGACCGTGGTGGTTTGAATGAAAATGGCCCCCATAGGTTTTGTGAAATAATGCTCTAGTACACTAAAGATTTGTCACTCAAATTGATTTAATAAAACACCGAATGGCCAGTAGCCAGGCAGAAAGAATACAAGAGTTTTGGATTAACTGCATTGGCAGAGGAAATCTCAAAACAGCCTAGTGTGGGCTCTGTCGTGTGGTTACTAGAGTTCACGCTCATGAAGATCTACAATGAAAAGGAGCAAGCTGAGCAAGGGAAGAGGCCAAAGGTGCAGCTCAAGGAGAAAAGGGCACCGGGAGTGGACTGGAGCTAAGTCCGGTGTTTAAGGAGATAAACAGATTAAAGAAGAGCCTGATGCTAAAGGGAATAAAGGGAGTGGTGGCCTCAGGGCAAGGTCCCACCCAACTAAACTTCCAATTTGTGAAAAGGAATTAAAGAAAATCTTAGAGCCCAGTACGCCTTTAATCCCAGAACTCCAGAGGCCGAGGTAGGTAGATCTCTGAGCTCAAGCCCAGCTTGGTCTACAGATTGAGTTTCAGGACCACCAAGCTTCATCAGTGAAGAAAACCATGAGAAAAAAAACCCAGAAAGCTAATGAAGATGTAATTAAAGGAAGGGGCCATGCTCCAGCCCCAGCCAGCAGCGGAACTCGGCAGCTTCAGTCACGTGGTTCCGAGTTTAGAATCAAGGATGGAAGAAAGGGCCTAGAGGATCTCCCTCCTAGACTAAGGAAAGGCACTGAGGTCAGGCATGTATCAGGGATGTCCCCAATGGAGCCCTAGAGAGGTCATGTGTGAAGCTGTGAAGGTGAAGCCTGGGTTGCCTTGGAGACCCCAAGATGTTATTGATGCCAGAATCATGGGATCCCTGCTGAGGAGAACTGCTCACCAGGAGTGGACCCAGCCCAAGAGAAAGAAGTGTGTTTCAGTCAACAAAGCTGAAAGGAGTTGGAGATCTGAAGAGCACTCCAACTTTAACATGATGGGGCTTTGACATCAGACATGGAGATGCCTTGTTTGGAGCCCAGTTTGTTTTCAGTCTGGCTTTGGTCCAGTATTTCCTCACTATCATCTCTTTTGTATATCCTGTATTGGAAGTATGTGATCTACTCCTTTGTTTTTATTTTTACAGGGAATTACAGTTAAGAGATCGCATGAGTCTCAGAAGAGACTTTGAACTTGGACTTTTAAACAGTGCTGATACTGTGATAGACTATAGGAGTTTTGAAGTTAGACTAAATAAATTTTGTCCTATATAGAATATGGCTACAACTCTATGGGGCCATGACGTGGGATTCCCTTCTGTGTGCTGTGAATGTGTTTTATTACCATTGGTTAACAAAGAAGCTGCTTGGACCTAAGGCAGAGCAGAATAGAGCAAGGCGGGAAATTCCAAGAAGAGATAGTGGAGAAAAGCAGGTGGAGTCAGGGAGATGCCAGGGAGACGCCATGAAGCCGCTGAAGGAGACAGACGCCCTGGAACCTTACCGGTAAACCATGAGTCTACATAGAATAATAGAAATGGGTTAATTTAAGACGTAGGAGTTAGTTAATAAGAAATCTAAGCTAATAGGTCAAGCAGTGTTGCAATTAATATAGTTTCTGTGTGATTATTTTGGGTCTGGGTGGCCAGGAAATGAACAAGCAGCCTCTGCCTACAGGGCCAGGGAGTGGAAGGTGGTGGTGTGAATTAAAACGGCCTCCATAGGCTCTTAGGGAGTGGCACTATTAGGAAGCATGGCCTTATTGGAGGAAATACATCTCTGGGGGGGCGGGCTTTGAGCTCTCAGCTCAAGCCAGTTCTAGCGGCATCCACTTCCTGCTCCCTGTGGTTCCAGATGTAGAGCACTCAGCTCCTTCTCCAGCACCATGTCTGCCTGCGTGCTGTCATGCTTCCCACCATGATGATAATGGACTAAACCTCTGAAGCTATAAGTCAACCTCAGTTAAATGTTTTCCTTTATAAGAGCTGCTGTGGTCATGGTGTTTCTTCACAGCAACAGAAACCCTAAGACAGAGAGCCGTGACGCTGGAGCAGAGAGAGCCAGAGAAAAACAGGGCAGAGAGGTCCTTGACTGAGCCATGGGATTTATTTTGTTCAGTTTTATAAAGTTAATTTTGATGTGGAGCCCTAGAGGCTGTGGAGCAGAGAAGTGGAACAATCTGAGCGTTTTGCAACTGCCTCAGTCTACGGAAACACAGACCCCAAGGAAAGAAGCAGAAAGACTTAACCCGGGAGGCCACAGAAATGATTCAAGAACAATATGATAATGTCTTAGACCAAGTGGATATATACATCGTGGAGGCCAAGAATCAGTTCTGGATTTAAAAAAGCTGTGTGCGTGCACGTGTGTGTGTGTGTGTGTGTGTGTGTGTGTGTGTGTGTGTGTGTGTGTGTGTATAGAAGTCATCAGACAACTTTTGAGAGTCAGTTCTCTCTTTCTACCCTGTGGGTCCTGGAGAAGGAAATCAGGTCACCAATCAGCCCCAGCTTTTGGCTGTATTCTGAAGGCAGAGTCTATAGGTTTGCTGGCAGATATCTAGGAGAGAGAGAGAGATCAGAAACGCCTCTGGGGCTTTGACTTGAGCTCCCTGGGGAAATGACCTTTCCATGTACTGAAACAGGGAAAGTAAATGAAGAGCTTCCAGAGGGAGAGTCGAGGACGTAGTTTAAGGTCTGCTCAGAAGGTGTGTCATATGCATCAGGCACTTGGATTAGCCCCGAGTCCAGAAGGAACTCTGCTTTGGCCATGAACCCGAGAGTCATCACTCCTGTATACTGATCTTACCTAAGATTACAGTCTGGCTACGTGGGGAGGAAGATGGGTAGAGGAAGCCTATGTGGTGGGGGGTGTATGTTTGTAAAGAAGCAAGATCTTTGCAGTCAACAGAAAGTCAATGGATGATAGGCAACTTTAAAAAAAGCAAGCAATAAGCCGGGCGGTGGTGGCGCACGCCTTTAATCCCAGCACTCAGGAGGCAGAGGCAGGTGGATCTCTGTGAGTTCGAGGCTAACCTGGTCTACAGAGCAAGTTCCAGGACAGGCTCCCAAGCTACAGAGAAACCCTGTCTCGAAAAACTAAAAAAAAAAAACAAAAAAACAAGCAATAATTGAATGTATACTACCAGAAATAACTTGGTTGGTATCTTTAAGACCATTTTTGCCTGTCTGGGACATAATTTTTCACAGGATCATTGAGACATAATTCACACACCAGACAATTCATCTATTTAAAGCGTACAATTCAGGGACCAGCAAGATGGCTCTATGACTTAAGTCAGGTGGCCTGCGCTCAGTCCCCACACAGGTGGAAGGAAGGAACTGACTCCGCAAATGCGTTCTCTGACTTCTATATAGACACTGTGACCTGCACTAGTAATAGTAGTAGTAGTAATAGTAATAATGATGATGATAGTGAAGTTAATTTTTTAAAACCAAAAAAGAGCAATTTGGTGCCTTTTGTGTATTCAGAGATTAGTGCAACCAATATCACTATAAGTTAACTGAGAACATTTTCATTGTTCTAGAGAAGAGTACTGACCATTAGCTGACAGCCTCTAAATCTCTAACCCTTTGCCCATGAAGTATTACTTAATTGGGAAGTAATACTCTGCATCCTATCCCATGGGTCTGCATCCTATCCTATGGGTCTGCACCAATCCTATGGGTCTGCATCCTATCCTATGGATCCGCATCCTATCCTATGGGTCTGCATCCTATCTCTATGGGTCTGCATCCTATCCTATGGGTCTGCATCCTATCTCTATGGGTCTGTATCCTATCCTATGGGTCTGCATCCTATCCTATGGGTC